>PVHY01002840.1:0-118697 GCA_004024945.1 Uropsilus gracilis | reverse complement strand
CTCGTTGCCCGGGGTACCACAGACTCAAGCAATCCCCAGCCTCAGCTTCCCAGGTAGCTGGGATGACAGGTGCGCACCACCACGCCCAGCTATTTTTGTGGAACTAGGTCTCGCTACAGGCCCCAGGTGGGACTCGAACCGTGATCCCTAGCCCCAGCCGCTTCATAGGCTGAAGCTTACAGGCACAAGCCACCGTGCCCGGCCCCCCCCATGATCTCCTTTTATTTCCCTCCTCGACATGCATCATTCTAACCTTTTTGCCAAAACTCACAGCAAAAAACAAATTCAATATACCCTGCATGTAACCTCATACTTAAGATACGTGGAACATAACTATACACACATCCACATACCTGCAATGAACTACCTGCTCTGACTCCAGCGCTTCTCCCTTCTACCTTTTCTTTTAAATCTGGATGCCAGTCTCCTGAATTAGCTACATGATCTCCTTTGTGGATTGTGACTTATAATTTAAAGACATAAGTCCCTGTCCTGGTTTGGAAGAGCAAGTTCAAGGTCCCAGCCTGGCATCAGATGTGCCAACAGGTCACAAGTCCTCCCAGGGCCTCTGTTCGGTTCACCTGTAGCTGAGGCACCAGGGGCTCTACTCATTTCCCCACTTCTTCCCAGGCAGGTGCAGGTGGAGGAGGGAAGATGCTCCATGGAAAAGTAATTCTAAGAAGATTAGACAACTGAAAATCCACCTCCCAGGGTCCCCTTGGGGCAGACAGGTAGTGAGTCTTCGTGCTTTACCAAGGAAAGGCAGACCACACATTTTGGGCCCTGAAGCCAGCTTGCATTTCTGTCTGGGGCATTATCTTTAGCAACCTAGAGGCACCTGGGTGGATGACCAGACCTCCACCTTTATCATCCCTCTCCCTGGTGTGGATCTAAATGTGCAACACTGATGGTGAAGGGAAAGAGCAGTCAGAACAAGAGCTGCAAGAATGAGGTTCTGCTGGGACACTTCCCCATTATTCTCTCCAGAACCCTGGGTCCCCACAGGATTGGGGAACGGGAAGGAGAAGCAGAGAGAAAAGACCTAGAAACCCATGGTGATCATCACCTGCTCAGCAGACAAGGTTACAAAACTCCAATCCAAGAAACGGTACAAAATCTTGAACTATTTCCCCAACACAAAGGACAGCATGTGCCAGGAAGCAACTGAAACAGAACGGAGCTGAATGGACAAAGGCACAAAACACATTCCTGCTGCTCCCAGCCTCGTCCTGAGAGCTGTGGGACCACAAGGGCAGGTTCCTCAGGAAAGAAAAGGCAATGATGGATTTCCTTGGCTCAGAGCACAGAAGGCTTCCACCGAGGAAACTGCAGAGCTCCCATTTGGGTAGCCACCTCCTGGACGAGAAGAGGGCTGTTCCTACATCCTGCACTGTCTCAAAGGGGCGGGGGGGGGGACAATGTCTCAGCACACACCCCAACAGATAGCCAAGCACCCCAACTGACTAGGGAGAAGCCTTGGACACAATTCCAAGCAGAATTTCAAATAGCAAGAGAAGCAAGAGAACACAAGCATAATGAAAAACCCAGAAGAATTCAGAAACTATCACAAACAGGAGAAAGAAAAGAATGAGCTACAGCATAGAGGAGACATAGTTTTCCTTCCAGAATGAAATCAGGTACAGATCCCCAATTCCTGACTTGAGCCCCAAAGGGGACTCACTTTTCTGGGGAGGATTCTGACAAAAACAAAGCATAAAGCAGGCAGATGCTGCAGTTGTTGTTTTAATCTATCTTCTTCAAGTAGCTTCTGGAAAGAGGTTCAGAAGTCTTAGGAAAGCTTTTTTGTTTTATCCAAACATGAGTTTCTGGGAGCAAATACGCTGCCCTGGGAGAGAGAGGAAATGCTGCCTTTTACTTCAAGTCTGTGAAGTCTCTTCTTGGTGTTCTATCTCAGGCTTCCCTCAGTGAGACAAGGACACAAACTTGCAGTGTGGAGGCTGCAGCCAGAGACCTGGGCTGTGCAGATCCACCTGTGCTCAAGCTCCCAACAATGAGGCCCAGCTGTGAAGAACAGCCTCCAGGGTCTCTGGCTCCCCATACCCGGGCCGCCATCCCAATCTCAGGACCGTTACTCTGTGCGGCTGTCATTCTACATGATGGCACACTTACCTGAGTGTGACATGAAGGATTCTTCGAGATTAAATCAGAGTGGGATGCCTACAGGTGACCCCCCTGCACATCACTATCGATTGCTCAGAAGTCCGCTGAAAGGCCCTGCGGAACTCACTCCAGGATGTGCCCAGAGGTAGTTCTGCTCAGTTCTAGAGACAAAATTCTAATGAGGCGAGAGAGACTGGAAGGTGGTTTTGCGGGCTTCCCATAACACCACACAACTGGAAAAGTGTAGTTGCCCACTCTGGACACAGAATGAGTTAATGGATCCGTTTATATCTGCACAGCTGAGATATAAAACCACACAAAGCCCACCACTCAGCTCCTTAGCCAGTGAGCAAGGCACATGCACAGGTGTGTACACGCCCACCAGGCAGTCTGTTCCATCCTCCAAAACAAGGGTCCAAGCCTGCTGCTACATTCCCCTGCACCCAGAAGTCCTGCATGCCCCATCGGGGAAGGATGTGCTTAGTTCAGAAATCTCCACCCCAACACCAGACCCAAGAATTGCCGCAATGTGATGCTCAGCCCACACACCCCATGCACACACTGTGGATGGTCTACAGCAAGGACCGCTAAGCCAGGAATCTGGCAGCAACCATAACCAATGCCCCTAGAACCCGAGTGGCCCTGCACTGTCCCCTCCCAGGAGATGTGATGTCCAGGCCTGGAAACCTCAGGAGCCAAGTCCCAGCAGCTTTTGCAACCAGGAAACCAAGAACCAGAAACTGACTTAGAGGGAGTGGAGAGCATTTTTCTCCAGAGATATTTAGGGATGAGGCATCTGACCATCTCTGCAGCAAGGAGGAAGGGGCCTGTGCTCCAAAGGGACCTTTCTAATCCATTGGTACCCCAGAAATGCATTACCTGAGACTCAGATTCTGAAGAGGCTCCCACAGCCCAAGAGATTGCTGAGATACGCGAATGTATCTCAGGCAAATGAGTTGTCAGGGTTTTTGCCCTTCTGCCCTTCTGGGGCCAAATCCTGTGCTGTTGCACCTGCCCCATGACTGTACACACCTGGGCCCAGTGGGTGTGGGCACGTAGGAGTGGGTTCACCTGGGCTTGGGAGGCGGCATCACCCCAAAAAGAGAGAACGGAGAGAGGAGAGCACAAAGAGAACACAAGGGAGACTCAGAACTCGAGAAACTGAAGCGGCTGCTTTCTTTGCTGCCTATTTTTCCCCTGTTCATTATGAAAAATTCTATGATGATAATGTCAAGGGCTCTGACATTCTTTAGCTGCTAGAACCAATGATGGACCTCCCTAGAGTGGGGTGCTTGCAAAACAGGTTATCTTCTTTATCTCGGGCTCACTTATGTCACATCTGGGAGAAAAGCAGCTCAGGGCTACACAACTTCCATCAGAGCACCCAGCACCCTCTTCTCCACCCACTGGCTCACCAGGTGAGCAGCCACACTGTGGTCATCTCTGTCTCTTAAGACCTGAAGCTTAAAAACAGATCTGAGTCTGTGGGGCATGTGAGCCTCCCAGTAACACACAGGCTGTCCAGGATGGGATCCACAGCCACCACCAGAGGAAGCTGAGACTGCTCCCCCAGATCTCATGTGAGAGGGAAGAAGGCTGAAGAGCAGGCACACCTTCTGGAGTAGGGGAAGGCAGCCTTCAGCAGCAACCCCACAGCCCCCACTCTTGCAAAGAAGCATGGTAGCTAGTCAGTACAGGCTCCCAGAATGCAGACAAGTTCTGCTGAGAACAAGAAGAGGTTTGGTCCTGCCCAAGAGGGAAGGGCCGCTGGAGAGCTGTGCCAGGGCCTGGAGGGCTAACCCAGTGCCTGGGGAGCCTAGGATCGGACCACCAGAACCAAGTCCCACCTGGACAGCTAGGTAGTGTTGCACCTGGTTAGGGATTGGGTAGACGAGCAAGGCCAGGGGCTGCATTCTGGTTCTGCTTTCTCAGGAGAGGTGCTCATCAGTCTTTGACCCCCATGATCCCTGTGTGACCAGAATTTTAGCAATGTCAGCCCAGAGTCCAGGACAGAAGGAGCAAGACCACACCTTTACCCAGAAATGGGTTGTTTTCTGGGGGAAGTGTTTGCCATCGTGAGTAATTTTAACAAAATGAAAATCGTGATCCCCTCACAGTCATTCTCAACTAGGAAATGTCAAATGAAAAGGGTTTGGGTGTGTTAGCGGCTGTGTTTATCAATAAAGAGGAAGGTACAGTCTGGGAAGATACATTCCTCCAGCTGAGGCTGGGATCAAAGCATACATCAGAGCTTCACCACTGCCCACTTCCCCCAGATCACAGTCCACAAGGCCCTCTTCTCACAGCAGCTCTCCAGCTGAGAGCTCTGCCTCTTCCACTAGGGCAGGCCCCTCCCTCGATTCTCACAGTCACCGCCCAAGGCCCCAAGGCCCTCTCCTAGGACTCCAGCAAGAACCTCCTGATGGTCTTCTTGCCTCCACTCTGGTTCCCTGAGCTGTGCTCCTGCACAGAGCCCCAGAGGAATAGGCCATAAGACCCCTAAGCACATGGTCCTATGCAGTTCTTACCTCTACCTTCTCACCAGCCATGTGTCCCAGCACAATCCTCCCCCCAACATACGGGCAGCTCCCCAACATGCCATGGCACTTTTTACGGATGACCCTGCTCCTCCCTTCCTGCCCTTCTCCTAGCCTGAACCCCCAGTACGGACCATCCCTCTGGTTCAGGTCTATGTTATAACAATTTCTCTTCAAGCTTTCCCTTCTGGAAACATCAGCAACCTGACAGCAGGACTTGCTCGTACAGTGCACACGACTCATAAGTCAGTTGGCTGGTGAAGGAACACATGTTTTCCTAAGGAGCATGTTCTCCTAAGGCCCCACCTGCTCCACATCAATCTAGCTGGGAAGGAAGATGGGCGATGCCTCCATCAAGGATTGACTAGAAAAGGAAAATTCTAGCAGAAAAGGGAAAGAATCAAAAAAATGATTAAATTATTAACAAAAACCATCAGAGAAGGTGTAGTCACCCTGGTCCAAGAACTGAATTCAGGATTCCTCCAGCTGGTCCCACCAGGCTACCAAGCAAGTTTCATGAAAACGGGGAATGTAGAGGCGTTCAGGGTGCCTGCCTGTATTTGTTTGCTTGTTTTGATACTTAGCATTTACCTTGCAGCTCAGAATATGGTCCTTAACAATTTTTTAGTTTGAAGAATAATAACATATAAAAAAGGACATTCCTGACAAATACACGACTGGATAAATGTTCAACTGAATAAACCTATGTGACCAGTGTGCCTTTAGCTCACACCCATTTGTCACCTCTAACAGCAAACGGTTAAGTTACCTGCCCAGTTTGATGACTGTCTTTGTAATTTCTAGCCCAACAGGAACGACACTGGTGCTTGTTTTTAGCGAAACCAGAAAACGCAAGCATCTACAGACCAACAATGAGCAAAGGGGAAGAACGGGGCACAGGGGACCCCAAATATAACAAAACCATCAGAAGCAGCCTGCACAGGGAGTAGAACGTTTTTCTCTGCTCAGTTAATCTCAGGACAACGAAATGTGTCCTCCAAGACTCTCACAGCCCAGAGGGGCTGGTAAGGAAGTGAGAGTGCTGACTCCCACTTCTCAGTAATTACATTGTTTGCAGAGACCATATTTCAAATGTGGTATTTCCAAGTCTAGACAGGGCCATCACCACCCAGAATCTGCTGCTGCTCTGCTGGAAACACCCCCCAATTTCTTCCCAAAACTGCTGTCAGGAGCACCCAGCCCCTGCAGGTATGGCCGCACACAGGCAATGCGCCAACGGGGTTGCTGCCAACTCCAGCCATGACTGAAGTAAGCCGTGTAAACCCTAAACCACAACCTCAGCAGCCGAGCAGCGGGGGCTCTCGATCCCCAGGTGATTCTGAGAGAGCTGAGAATCACTGACAGGGATGTGTTTTCTCACCCACAACGCAAGTGTTTCTTCAAAACACAGAAACTGAAGGTTGGCTTTAAAAACCAAATGCAGGGGGAACCAAAGAATGTGGAGGAAAAGACCCAAATCCTGACCAACCACTCAGGTGGGGCAGGGAGCCAAAAAGGCAGATTTCTGAGCCATTCAGAGCCAGGGCTGGTATCAGCCTGTTCTCAAGCAACCTGGGGGTTCCCTCAGCAAGGGGGATGCAGGTGCAATCTCATAGCAAGATGAAAAGAGATCAGAGGAGAGAGCGATTTGGGGAGCATCACGGCACACGAGACACCCTAGTTCTGGAAGGAACTGCTGGGTGGAACTGCAGTCCTTCTCACAGGTTTTGTAGGAAATCGAGCAAGAAGGCCCCACCTTGCAGATCTTTCTGGAAGGCCTAATGAGTGATGTCTGAAGGCTGCTAAAGAGAATCTCAGAGTGGCCACCCTCCCCACAGTAATTTCAGGTGCACCCTCACCTCCACCCCATCCACCATCTCTTCTCAGCTCCCTTACACCTGGTAAATACAGCTTCTCTTCAAGTCCGCTGGTCTCTAATTAATCCTTCTCTTCTTGCCTCCCATGAGAACCCTGACACTGGTTAATGATGCTTACTTTGAAGTAAGCCTCAGAAGAAGGAAAACAAGGCCTGGAAATTGCTTGAAAATATACCAGCTCCCCACCCCAAAAGAAAAACCCAGCACAGCAAAACCCTGATGGCTGACGGGGGTGGCTGAAAGGGGAGCAGGAGTTCATCGCATCGTTTCTGTAGACACTGTCATCATAAAAATATCTTCCACAGAAAAATAGTAAAAGCCTATATGCATGTATTAAAAATCCTAGTTCTGGTGGCAAGGAATAGAGACCACCCTTCCCTTAGAGGCCAAGGGCTATTCTGAGATGTTGAGCGTTTTAAGCAACCCTGGACCTGTGGTCACTCGGCAACATGCGTGAGTGACCTCAGAAGGCCTGGTCTACTGTGTACCATGTGATTAACATGCCTTCACTCTCCAGACCCCCCGATCCAGACGTAACATGCACAATCCCTGTTGACACAAGGAACAATGACACCTGTGATAACACGTTCATCTCTGGGAATGTGGGCCCAATGCAATGGAGTAGCATCTACTTCCCTGACCTGCTTGGATCACGATCTAGGCCACCATGCTACCTACATCTGCTCTCATGCCTCCCACGGACGTGGGGCCACAGGGACCTCACCACAGGCTTCTGTCAGCTGAGCGTATGTCGGCAGTGAGGCTCCACAAGTTTGAAAAGGCACCACCTCTGTTTGAAATGGTGCTATTTTTAAACTGATTAAGATTTAAAGGTTAGCAATTAAGGCCATTAAAAACCAAACTCCCAGTATCTGACAAATGCCCATGACAGGGGAGACATCATTCCAGAGAAAGCAGACCAGCGATTTACCACCTGGACACGGGGACAGTCCAACTCTCCCTAAAGAAACCTGAAGAATAGCTGTCGCAGCTGGGACAGAGGGACAGAGGGCACCCATGTGGTGGCACAGAGGAAGACTGGCACGACACGCTCTGAATTAGCAGAACAGACACAGAGGCCTGGGAAAACCAGGTCCCTTCAGAAAGGGTGGGGGCTGACATTTTCTCACAGGAGCAACGCTGCAGAAAGCCAGGGCCCAGAGCGGGTGGGACTATCTTCCACCTCATCTTTCTGCAGCTGTCACAGCTCTGCAGAGCCACAGTGGCACTCACAGTAACAACAGCTGGCAGGTTCCTGGCTGGATGTCAGGTTACTGGCGGGGTTGGTGTGAGCACAGCCTGCAAGCACACCCGGCTGCATGTACCCACACTGGCCACATCCACATGAGTTGAATGCCAGTTCCCCTATGCCATTCCAACTCTTACTGCCAGAGATGGACTCTGCCCCTCTGGGTCTCGTAGCCGAATACAACTGCTCGTGCCAGAAACCCAATCAGATGGCCTCTTCCCCTCAAGGCAGACAGAGTGAGGACAATTGCCCAGGGTGACCATGCAGAGGGGAGAGGGCCCTACTGCCCTCATTCCTAGAGACCCACTGCTGAGGAATGACCAGAGGGTTCCGTCTCTGGACTCTGGCTTGGGAAAACCAGAAACCAAGCTGAGTAACACCATGTTCTCTGCTAGGGGCTCACACATGGCCACTCTCCAGCCCTGTCCTCCAAAAACAGCTCTGACTAGGGGCCACCCTGCTTGCAAGCTGCTGCGGCTCTGAACCACAGCTCCTGGGAATGGAAGAGGGTGTAGCATTGCCACCATCTCAGGGGGGCTCAGCAACTCCTGGTGTGTATGCAGGTGGGTGCCTGCTCTGGTGCAAAATGAACACTGAAAGATTCACTCACAAGTGAGTCTTCAGAAAACCCACAAAGGCCAGTTTACTCAGGTCCCTACGAAAAGCAGGGAGATGAGAAGCAGCTGCCCAGTTAAGTACAAAGAGTGCCCGGCCAACACCAAACATGTTTTGCTGGAAGTAAACAGAACAGGCAGTGCCCTGCTCGTAACAATTAAATTCCAGACTCTCCGACTCACTGGAAGACTTCACCTACAAGCAGTACCCACTGAAATGGTGCCTATCCAATGCTTTGACTATGGGTTTTTTTTTTGGTTTTTTTTTGAGACTAAGTCTCGCTATTTTTGCCTGTGGAACCGCAGGCTCTCGTTGCCCGGGGTACCACAGACTCAAGCAATCCCCAGCCTCAGCTTCCCAGGTAGCTGGGATGACAGGCGCGCACCATCACGCCCAGCTATTTTTTGGAACTAGGTCTTGCTACAGGCCCCAGGCGGGACTCGAACCGCGATCCCTAGCCCCGGCCGCTTCATAGGCTGAAGCTTACAAGCACGAGCCACCGTGCCCGGCCTTGCTTTGACTGTGTTAACTAGGTTATTCCTCATCGGTTCTAAGAGACAGTATTATTTGATTACCACTTCACAGAGGAAGAAGCGGAGGCACACGGAGGTTAGGTTACCTGCCCAGGTGTGCTCAAGTGGTAGAGATGGAATGTAAATCTGGGCCTCCGGGTCCCTAAGCACTGGCCACAGAGCCCCCTAGAAAGGTGAGGATACCCCCTCCTATAAGGACTGGGTTTTAAGTGGTGTACTTCATGAGTTTATAAGGAAGATACACAGCGATGCTCACCTAAAACTTGTAAGGCAATGTTATTTTCAACGGGAAATTTAAATGAATGCATTTGTTTCCATGCCCAAAGACCCACAAACACACACTAGAATTTACCAAGACCCTGTGCATCAGAGCCGCAGGTACCAGAGAGGTGTGCCAGATTGTGCAGCCACTGCCCCTCACATGCAAACAGAGAGCCAAGGTGTCTTCTTGCCCGCAGCTTCCCTAAGCCACCTGCAGTGCCCTCGCTCACATACAGGCTCCTGCTCCTCCACCTTCTCCTCCACCTAGCCAGGGGTTCCTCACCTGACCTTCATAAGGGCAGCCCAGGCCCTTGTTAAGCAATGAATGGCTTCTCCAGACTGACTGACACAAACACCAAGTGCAATGATTTTCCAACTTCCAAATAATCAAATGTAGAAACACTTTATTGACCCTTTGAAATCTTGTGCCAAAAACCAAGGAAGAGCCTTGTTACTATGCTGGGAAACATGACAACAGGAACTTCTTTCATCCCGCAGGGGGAATGGCACCGTGGTTCATGGTATCATTCCCTCTCCCTCAGCTGGTGTGAGGACGACGGGCATGCTGGTACCACCAGGGTCTCCCTACAGCTGCCTGTCACAAACTTCAACTCACCAGGGTCTCCCTACAGCTGCCTGTCACAAACTTCAACTCGCCACACTCTGCTTTTAGCAAGGTTTGTGGCGAGTTTGAGGCTGAGTCCTTTACATGTATTAATCATTGAATTCTTTCAACAATCCAAGGCAAAAAGCTAATAAAATGGAGTCCACTGAAAATATATCAGAAAATAACAAGTGTTGGCTAAGATGCAGAGAACCTGGACTCCTGTACACGCAGTAGGAAAGTGCAATTGTATAATCACTACAGAAGACAGAATGGAGAATCTTTCAAAAATCAAAACTAGAGTTACCCTCTGATCAGCAATCCTACTTGAGTACATACCCAAAAGAAGAGAAAGAAGAGATAATAAATAGGCTTGCATGCCAATGCTCATATCAGTTTCCTTCACAATAGCCAAAAGTAACCCAAGTGACCATCAACAGATGAAGTAAATAAATTGTTTACTCATGATAAATATTGTGACACACACTTACTAGCAACATTGCTCAGTCTGAAAAGGGAAGGAGTTGCTGAGATGGCCCAAACTGTTGAACACTATGCTAAATGAAATCAACCAATTACAGAGGGACAAACATCCTAGACTCCACGGCCACAAAGTCCCTAGAGTGGTTAAAAATTCGGAGACAGAAAGTTGCCAGGGGGTGGGAGGATGGGAGAAAAGAGTTAGTACTGTTTAACAGGGAGAGAGTTTCAGGTTAGAATAATGAAAAAGTTCTGAAGACAGACAATGATGAAGGTTGTGTAACAATATGATGTACTTAGAGTCAGTCAATTGTGTACTTAAGCATGGTTAGGATGGTAAATTTTATGTTTTATATTTATGTAGTTTTTTCAATACTATGCAAAATAAGGGCAAGCAGAGGTCTGAAATGACAAGTTAAGTTTCTCTGCTTTCAGCTGCAGTATTAGGACCACAGCACCTCAAGGACAAGTGTTAACACTTCCAACATAAATCACTCTCACTATTCTCCTGCAGGGTGACCCACTTCACACTTGCTCACACCTTCCCTGAAAAAACATCATCTAGAATCTTGATCTTGTTTAGTTTGTGGTTTGTTCTGAACTACACACACTTGCAGAAAACACCAAATATTTGTCCATGAACAAAACAGAGCAATAAGGCTCTATTTCTTTCAGCACCACGAAAGACCCAGGAAGGTAGAAGGCTTATTTTTCTTCCATTTAACACCAACACTTGGTAATCAGACAGGAGATCCTCCGCCTATATTTAAATACTGTAGAAGTGGGTTTTATAAAGGCACATACTACTGGGAGTCACCTTATTTTGCGTTATACTAAATGATTTAGACAATTCATTTACCACTGAGATGCACAGAAGCCTCTCCCTGGGGAGCAGAGTAAGGGAGGGGCAACAGAAGGGGATTCGTAAACAAGATGATATCTAAACACTGATACAGATAGAATTAGGCGTAGGAGGGGAAAGGATGGAGCTGGAATACATTTGCAAAAAACCCTCCTGCTGTGGAACCAGCCATTCTAACAAACCTAGGCTGAAGAAATGACAAATTCCCCGGAGCACTAAGACATTCCCAGTCGTGAGTCTATATTTCTATAGCAACAGGCAGCCAAGCTTCAAAGGGAGTCACAAGCCACTACACTCCCACCCCCTCGAGGGCACAGAGGCTGAAGGGTGCCCACGAGCACACGGCTGAACCCAGACACCAGGATGGTGAAGGGAAGCAGATGTGGTCAGGTCATAGCACCGGGCAGTGGCCAGGACAGACACCACACATGAGTTCTGAGTCAAACCTCCTGGCCACACTGCTACTTATTTACACACCACTTGGCATCAACTGTCTTTGGTTAACTCTTGGCTGTCCTCATGCAAGAAGCACAGGATGGCAGGGGCAAAGCCATTCCAACACACCAGTCCCCCTCAGCCAAAGCCCACCATCAGGGGAGCACTTCAGCCGTCATTCCTCCTCCACACCTCCCTCTCCTCCCTCTGGGTCACGAACAGCAAACAAGGACAAGGAGGCCTGGCAAGGCACACAGAAGTGCATGATGGAGGGTGCACTGGCAGATGGCTCCAGTCTGGCTGCAACAGGAATGCAGACGCCTGGGAAAGCACAGACTCTCTGGGTCCCGCTGGGCTGGGCCAATTCATCTTCAGGTCCCTCCAGGGCTGCCCAGCTTGGTGAGTCTGTAAACGTATAACCTATGGACCAGCCCACAGGACAATGAATGGCCTCCTGAAGCTTGAAACCTCATCACAAGTAGCTTATCTTCATGATAACCCAAAGCAAATGGACTCTCCAGACACTTGAGCAAACTTTACAAAACCAAATTTTCTGTAATGGTAATGATTTGATTTGGGGCCTCTAGTCTGCATCTGCATGCACCTGCAGTTCCTGAGTCCAGTGTCTGGCTCCTCCGACCCCCACCCCCACCCCAGATTGTCTCTAAAAAGCAAAATCCCAAGTTTTTTACATTATTTTTCCAGGGTGGCAACTTTCTCAGTTTCCTCTCTAATGAGAAGAAAAAGGATGAAGTTGGCAAAAACTCATTCACTCAGGAACCTGGGGCCAGAGGCATTCAGTAGGCCCCTTCCTCAGTGTTGACGCTCAGCAAAGTCAACCCAACCAAAAGTCAAAGCTGTTTAGTGTCTCTGCCACCTCTGCAGAGGGGAGAGGCAAAGTTACCCAGGAGTGCATCTATCTGCAATTCAGAGGAAGGCACGGTCACTCAGAGAAAGGGGAACGTGCACCACACAGACCTCACTGGACTCTATCACATTTTAATTGTTAAATATTATTTACTCTGTTATGCTTTCCTAATGCTGATGGATTTTTTAGACAAGCTTCTAGGCCACCCATGTGTGGGTCTATAAAGGTCTCTTCTCTCTGCATAGGATAAGCCATCTTCCTGTCCTCCCAAACAGGAGCAGAAAGCAGAGTCCAGTCCAGAGACCAGTCCAGAATCCTAGTGCCCCATATTCAGGACAGGGGTGTATTCATAGCCCTCTAGCTCGGACTTGAGTGGGGACTGTGAGGATGACTGATCAGCAAAGGGAACTTGGGTGTCAACACTAAAATGTTGGTTCTTTAGATTTAACAACAGCTCGAGTCTTCTCACCTATATTTCCCAGTTTAAATATAAAACCTCAGAGATGGGTATAAATCAACCCATTTACAAAGGGGAAGTGAGGTGAAGGGACTGATAAAGGTTGATGGTAAAGAGGCACCAGAAAAAGCCAAAAGTTCCTAGTTAGTCTCATTGGACCATAAAAGCAAGAGCCAGATGCTGTCCTCCCGTGTCCCCATCAAGTATCTGGTCATCAACTGAGGAAATAGAGCTACACTGGACTCATGAAAGGTGAGTCAGTGATGACGGTATTTTTTTCTACCATCAAGTGAACAAAACCCAAGAAGAAAATAATAAATGGGATGGGCGAGAGATTAGCATAAGGCACAGCTACTTGTAAAACAGATCAAAACTGCAAAGCTAGAGAACAATAATATCATTGTTTAAGGGCTTGAATAAAGTCAAAAGAAGTCAAGGGAGCATATGTTCCAATTTTCTCTCGTGAAAGAGAAGACAAGCTGCACCAACCACATACAACATCGGGGCTGGGCCAAGTCCTACTTTATCTCCGCTTTGCATCTTTTCAGTCAGTTTAGCTATTCCGGTGACAATCTTGAGCTGGACACCGCAACCAACACCCAGGGCTGTGAAGTCTGGAGCAGGGTGGGCAGGTACCCCCATGGGAAGGGCCCCGGAATCAGGGGAACTTCAGTAAAAAGCAAATAATTCTTCTGAGAATAATTAACTCACACCCACCTCAGCCTTGGAAGAGAAAGCAACCCTCTTCTCGTGGCTGGAACAGCCTCTGCTAGTGGCCCAGCAGCAATCTCTCCAGCAGTGGCTGGTGGGAGACCAGTCCTGGCCCATCTTCTGGGCAGCAGTGGTGGGTGACATGTGGCTGACCACACTGAATTGGAACTGAACATGGCACCCAGTGAAATCCTCCTGGCTACAGCTGCCTGCTCTGTGCAGGCTCCGTGACACCAGCACAGATCCCCATCTACTGTGTTCCACGATGGAGCCCCAGCTCAAGGGGACAGTGTGGCTCATCCCCACAGAGTACATCTCCAGCATGACTCATGCCACCATGAGCAATGCCAGCTAGCTCTGCCGGCAAACCTTGGGGAGGACCCTGCACCAGGGGCGCTACTCCCCAAGGAATGGGGTGAAAAACAGAAACTCCAAGCTGGGGACAAGTAGAGGGGGAAGCAGGCTCTTGTCTCCAGGAAGCTCAGCTCTTCCTTGATTTACAGTGGGTTACACCCTTAAAAACCCAATGTATTTACTCCATCTAGGCTACCAAGGCTTGGAGCTTAACCCAGCCTCCCTCAGACGTGTTCAGCACACTCACATGAGCTCACAGTTGCACACACGCTGGAATGGGAAAAGAGGATATCAAAAAAAGATGCAAGAATGTCTGGCAGAGTAAGGGCTGATGGCCCTTGTCATCATGTGGTGGGCTGAGGCTGCCTAGCACTGGGAGAAGTATTCAACTAGGTATCTCTAGCCCAGGAAAAGCTCAAAACTTCACATTTCTCTCTCCTGAGTGATTATAGTGCTCACACTGCTGTAAAGTAGAAAACTCCTAAGTCAAACCAGCAGACATTGGTGACTACCTCTAGTCTCAAAACTTAGACCCACTGACTATTGGAAAGTGCTCTGGCTCCCAAGCCCTTCCCCACGCACAAGAAGCCTGGAGAGAGAGGAAGCAGAGGCATCAGAGGGCCAAGCTGCAGAGGTGCAAGCCACGCTAACTGCAGACTCTTTGGCCTGGGATTATGCCAACATTTTCTTGCTGAAGCACCTTGGATCAGATAATTGACAGTTTCCTTTCCTGTAAAATGACACTGCCAGGATCCTCCTCCCACTCACTTCTCTCCATTCCCATGAAGCTACAATCACGGGGTACTTTGGACATTCTAACAATGGCATCAAAGCAGAATGTTATCCCATTATTCCTGAAGCTACTCTCAAGGTTAGTGCTCTAAATGACATGGGCGTCAGAAGCAAAGCCCCTGGTCTGACCTGAAGACAACGCCTTCCTCTTTAGTAACAGAAGTGCTTGGCAGGGAAGGGTGAGGGCACAGGAGGTGAGGCAGCCACACTTGAGCTGAGGATCAAGTCAGGAAGAAAATGCAGGACTGGCCTTATGCACTTGAGCGTGTGCTGAAATGCTAGGTTAAATGCAAGAGAGTAAATCAACAGTGAGGTATGGATCCCACCCTCTCTTGGGGCTCTGCAGCAGAGTCAGCTGTGCACATCTGGGAGGCAAATACACCTGCTGAGTGGACCCTAGATGGTGAGACCAGAAGCCCACCAATCAGGCACATTCCAGTGAGGTGTTAAAAATGTGCAGGTTTATAGAGCATCCACTGAGCAGGAAACACCATGAGTGCTTTACACATACCATCTTGCTGATCTCTCCTGACAAAGCCCCAGCGTAAATCTTTCATCCTCATTTTATGGAAGAGAAAGCTCAAGATCAGAAAGAAGGTACTTGTTTCAGAGCCCTCAAACAATGAGAAGTAAGATGGAATTCAAATTCAAAGCCAAGTGCACCACAGCCTGCCAGGGGTCTCCTGGCCCCACTATTCTGCCAAGGGGCAGGAGAAAGGTCACAAAGCCTCCACCTGCCTGCACTAACTTCCACTGCAGGTACATTCTGTTGGCTTCTGTGGCTTATGCCTGACAGACAATTCAAAGACAGAACAGTGGAAGGCACCTGGGCTGCATTCAGAGTTTCTCTGTCAGCACAATGAAAATGAGAGGAAGAACTTAAGAGAACAGCTTCTTCTCGAAGACATTCTTCACAAAGTGGAATTACAAAGGAAAAAAAAAAACAGCCTCAGAAATTGGTGCAAAAGGAAGATTCTGGATGAGAGAATAAAACATGGGCTGTCCTCCCTGCAGTCCTTACAGGCGCTCCCACACTCACAGCTGCACCCAGGACACTGTCCCCGCCACCTCTCACAGCACAGGAGAGGCAGGTCCAAACACCAATGTCACCTGTGCCAAGATGCATGATGGTCCCCACCTCAACATCTCTGAAATGGAGATGTCTTAGAGTTGATGGCATGACATTTGGTTGTAGTTTTGTAAAGATCACAGTGCATCTTAAAATCCTCAGCATTCAGGATTGAATTTAAAGTGTCCTATAACCCTTTGAGATAGGTTATTTCATTATTTAACAGATGATACAAAATACTCTCAAGTACTTCATCTCGTGTGAACGTCACAATAGATGTGACAACAGGTTTTTTAAACCACACCACTGTTACTTAAAAATGAAGACACCATGGCAGGCTCCACAGTGACCTGCTCAAGCACATGACAGCATCAGGACTAGACTGGAGAGTTCCAACAGGCAGCTCCTCCCATGAGGAGGAGCCTGGAAGTGAAGGGCAGATGTCCACAGGTAAGAGGCAGGTGGAAGCAGCACTTTTCTGTCACTCAGCCAGGATGAAGATTACATCCATCAGACATCTACAAGAGGTGATACGGGGAAGAGAGAAGGAAATACAGAGCCTCACTGGCCTCCAATGAGGCTGAGTTAAGGGGCTGATTCTCCCCACCAAGCCCAAGATTCTTCCCACATGGCCCCAGTGCAGAAGAAGGAAGGGAAGACAGGAAGGGGATGGTTAGAAAATCCTACCCCCAAAACATGGGGAGAGGGAATGGTTGGCATGTCTGTGTGACAAGTAACCTACTGGGGTGAGGGGAAGGAAATCAACTTAGATCATCCCTTCTTAAATCTACAAAATAAACTCAAGATGGATAAAGAGTTAAATATGGAAAATCAAGCAAAGAAATCAAGTACCAGAATCCTATGAAAGTAAATGTTACTTATCTGACATCTAGCTAAGAAAGGCATTTATACTCTTCAAAGCAATGAAAGCCGCAAAAGAATGAGAATTTAACAACCTAAAGTTAGGGTTCCCTGTGAAAGAAAGAAAAAAAGAAAGAAACAAAGGTAAGAGAGGAGAAGGGAGGAAGGAAGAAAAGGAGGGAAGGGAAAAGTTTGAGGAAAAATATTAGCCCTCGGAAACAAAAGGTTGTAATTTTAATATTTATTCAATAGAATTAAAATCCTGAAAATGGCAGTAGTAATTATCACTTCGGCAGTGAACAAAGATTTTATTTGCAAATATTCACATTTAATGTGGCAAAGATAGAAGGAGGCTTCTGGCTCATGTAGAAGCTGGTACAACATTTCTGGATGATCAAAAGGCTTAGAAATGTTCGAGTTTACACCTGAATCCTGTAATTCTACTTAGAAATTGGTTTTAAGGAAATAGTGAAAAATACAACAAAGGTTTTTGTAAAAAAGGTGTTTATTTAAATTTGGCAACCAACAGGGAACTAGGTAGATAGGGGCTTACATAACAATGTTAATAAAAGTTTTCCAGAACATGCAAAAATGCTTAAGAATCAGTGTTAAAATTTTCAAGGCAGAAAAAAAAAAAAATCACTGTAACACAGTATCTCAAGCATATTGAAAAAAAAAAATAAAAAACAGAGAATAAAGCCTAGAAGGAAGCAAGGCAGAGTTGCTTTTGTGGATTATGTGTACTTCTTTCAGTTTCCTCTGCTCTCTCCTATTTTTATAATTAATGTGCATTAGTGCTACACTGTATTGGGGGTGAGTTGTAGGGGATGCAACAGACAAACTTCTTACCTCTCATCCCACACTCCATACACATAATTCCAAGGCAAAGGGAAGTGAACACAAAGACACTAGAATAGTTCAGTGGTATTCAGAAGGAAAAGAAAAATGCTCAAAACATTTTTTTAAAAGAATTATTTTAACTGCTGGCCGGTACCTGTTTTAAGAAATGCACAGATGGTCCTTTTTCACTTACGTATCATCATACTCTACTTTTTATTCCCACCCCCCCCCAAGGATATCCCAAGATAGGCTGAAAGTCACCAGGGCTCACCACAGCCCCTTCTTTAAGGCTCCAAATTACACAAGGATCAGCAAGATTTGGCCCTGCAGCAAAACCAGTGTGGGCCGGGCAGACTGGCAGATGACCTTCCAGTCCTGTGGCCATGCTGAGGAGCCAATGATATCATCTCTGTGGCTTTCCTGCAGTTCCAGAAGCATCAGTGCATGAGTAAGCAGCTCACGTCACTATGGGGGCCTGAGAGCATCACACAGAAGGCACCAGGTCCCTCCAAAGAAAAGAGTCCCAGGGGCTTCAATCCTTAGTAATCCCAGTGCGTCTACAGTTCTTGGGATATATGCCCTGGCATTTCCCCATCTCTGTTCCTTCTGGGGTGCTGCACACCAAATGGGAAGAAGGGACCCTATATCTAAGACCAGTGAACTTCCAGCCTTCTCATCTCTTCAGGACTCACCCTCCAGCTTTCCATTCTCAGAGAAAGAGAGAGTAATGGGAACTGAGAGAGACATAGGGGCAGTCTCTCTGCTACCACATTCCAGTCTATGCAGAGCTCACCCTCCTCCAGACTTAGGTTCTAGATACACCATCCCCCAGCATTCATCCCGACTGGGTTTCCTACTTTGCTGCCAGCCCACAAACTCATTAAAGCAGTTTAGCCATCATCAGCCAAGCTCAACAGAGCACACGGAGCTGTCGCTGAGATTTCCAAAGCTGTCTAAGTGGAAGTCCCAGACACTCTGTCTGCAGAGGTCCCCCTGTGGGGCACAGCGGGCAGGACTCCCTGCTTGAGGGGGAGACAGGGTCAGCACAGCTCCATGATGCTCCAGATACAGCGTGACTCCTGCTGGCAACCTCCCCAGTGTGCCCCAAACTGCCTCTGTGTCCTTGAGATCGAGTGGGGGTAAACATAGGGCTCCAGACCTCCGAAGGGCTCCCAGCACAGCGACTCCTTTGCATAAGTTAATGCGCAGTGGCATCCAGAAACGAGCATTTAATGAGTGCTTTCTAACTGCCAGGCCCTGTGGTAAGTGCTTCTCTAAAGTCACTTAATTTACTTAACAAGGACAGCAATGGTGGAGGCCCTGGCTCTGCTCTGGCTGATGTTAGCTGCATGGAGGGCGGATCATGCAGAGGTAACAGCTCTGGGAAAGCAACTCAGACAAGCCCTGGGGCAACCACAGCTGAGGAGTGGGTGGCTGGAGGAGTTCCTCAAAATTCTCAAATGTGAAGAAGCTAGAGCTCTGTAGCTACCAGAAGGAAGACTGGGGTGACAGTAGGAGGTGATATGCGAGTCCTTTCCAAAGGGAGATTTTTATGTGCAAAGTATCCGGACCAGAAAGTTCCAGAGGGCTGGGGAGCAACTAACTAGACATGTCCAGGGCAGGGAGCACTTTGGGGGCTGTCCGTCCTAACACTCCACATCTGACAAACAACGGAACTGCAGTCAGCCAGATCATTCCTCATGGCTCAGAAGAGACGCGAAGGTCGCAGTGCCACCTGCCTACCCACTGTCAATTCTGCCGCCCTGGAAACACCTGGACTGGTGGCCCCGACAGCTGCTTTCATAGCAATGCAAGCAACTACAAGTGAGGGGAGCTTTTCAGTAGCCGGGCATCTCACTGCTCCTGAAGGACACTCGGGTACGCTGTCTCCTCTCAGAAATTTAACTTGTGGGTTTTCTCCCCAAACAGCATGTCTGGGATAGGAAAGGGGAGAAAAGTATTAAGAAATAGAAAAATTCACAGCATATCTGCAGTCGGAATTTGGCTTTAAATCCTGGCAACAGAATCTATTTTGAGCCTGAGACAAGTTTGCTAATTTCTAATGAGCCAGATTAGAAACAGACTACAAACGTACAGCAAACTCATCACAAAATTATGAGAGTGCCCAAAATACACCGCATTACTTATGCACCGCTAACAGTGGCATGTGGCTACTGAGCGAAAATGGTGTCACGGTGCTCCAGGAAGACAGGGCTTGTGAAAGTAATACTGATGATCCTGAAGCCAGTGACTCCAATATCTGGAAGACACCAGGCTGAGGTGCTTGGAAAGACATGGAGGCATGGAAAGCCCCAGGAGATACAAAGATGCTCTAGGATGGAGTTTAGGGGCACTGACCCAAAGGAGCGAAGAGAGGTTTGTGAAACTGTGTTGAACCTCCAGGGTTCATGGATGATGTTCCTACCAGACAGAAGAGGAAAATCCAGAAGGGAAATGGGCACAGGTGACGGTCAGGGGACAGAGTGCCAGTGGGGTGACCCAAAAGAGAGTAGTCCCACATAAATGCCCTGACCAAGTTCCCTTCTAACAGTTTGTGCTTTTCTTCTTCCTTCACCTCCCAGCACAAGAAGTAGGGGTTCGGGGGGCCAAGACACCAATGGTTCCAACCCCAGGTCACAGGAACCAACCGGAGACCTTCCATGAAGGAACAAGAGCACAGACACCTGGGGTCCATGCCCTCTGACTGAAGGTCTGCTGGGGGCAAGAGGCAGAGCAGGACCAGTTCCCAGGGGATGTGGGGTGAGAGTCATCAGGCCCAGTCATCAGGGCACATACTGACCCACCAAAGCTGGCACCAAGCTCGGCAGAAATTGCTTCTCTATAACCCCGTGCACACATTCTCCAGAGCGCTTGTATTTAGAACCACCCGCATATGGTGAGTGGGGGGTGAGAGCAACTACACCCAGAGGCCTGTGCAGCACAGTCGTGGCGAGAACACAGGACAGATGGCCAGGCATGGGCTAGGAGGGTGTTACGTCATTGCCGAGCCCCCTAAATGGCCTCTGGGAGCCAAGTCTACTCTTCACGGGCACCAGAAAAGACTCAGAGACCATTCCAACAGCAATTACACGTGCGATGAGAAGAAAAAAGGAAATCACACGTGAAGTCCACAGTCCAGTTCTATTCACACCATCCCCGCTACTGCCACAAGGATGATGGGGGGGGGGTGTCAGCGACCCCTGGGGGCACTAAAGCAGGACCAAGGGGATGTTCCTCCTCAGCCTGCAGAGACAGCCTGTGTGACACGTCACACACAACACTGAGGTGAGGAGGGTGGAAGGTGCTCCAGCTCAGTCACTCACATCTGGCTGGAAGGAAAGCGCACCTCGGAGCCAGAGGCGCAGAGGTATTTATAAAGTGAGCACCTCGCAGGGAAGACAAAGCACAGAGCAAGGGGCGCTGAAACAGTCATTCTTTTTAAAAAGCAACTTTTCATAATGAATTATTAATTCTATCATTAAGAGGTCCCTTAGCCGGCGGGCGGGAGAGCCACTGAGATGGACAGGAGGAGCCGGCCTATCTCAGGAAGCCGTGGCTCCCAGGCAGGCAGGGGGCCCGGTCGAGGTCCCTGTCAAATCAGGCATCAAGCCCTCGGTGGGGGGGGGAGTGCTTCATGGATCCTTCCCAGGCCCGAGAGTACTATAACCAACACCATCACCTAAAAGGCAGGGGCAAGACTCCACTGGACACCCACTGACCCACCACCCGGAGTATGAAAGCCCCAGCCGGAGCCATTAGGGTGTATGTCCCCTAACGTGAGTGAAACCTGAAAACCAAAATGAGCCACATCCTCTCCCTCTCACTGCAGCGGGGCCCCAGGGAAGCAGGTGGCTGTCATACTGCAGTTGTGGGCTCCATGTGCTGTGGCCTCAGAAGACCACTGAGGCCCTGAGAGTAAGACAAGTCTGCCAGCCCAGGGACCCCAGCAACTCACAGATGAGGCTTCTCTGAGCCGGCCCAGAATGTGGATTTCACTCCTTGGTTAAGAGGCACCAGTGTGTTCTCCAGTCCATGGAGCAGGATGGGGGCACTGGTCGCTTGGAGCACCAGTACCACCAGCCCTCATCCCAGGGCCCGCCTAGAATCTAAGTCCCAGAGACACGTCTTTCACTGGTCTGCAGGCCCCAGGTCCTACTGACACCTCCCAGGCACCTCAGGGAGTCCCCAAAGCCCACCTCCTCCTGGACGAGACTTCACCAACCTCCTTTCTGTACTGTGAGAGGAGTACCCACAACCCACTCCAACCTTTGGACCCTGTGCTTCCACAGACCACTCACAGTGGGCCCCTACACCCCCACTTTTCCCCATGTACCCCGCTGCATGAAGTTCCCCATCTCCAACACAGCTCAGACTGCCCCCCACACCAGGACTGTCCTGTCCCCACCCACTCTGCCATTTCCATCCTTTGGATATGGCTCAGGGGTGCCTGTTGCCAGGGGACGCTCCAACACAGTCCTCTTTCCTCCAGCACCGTGCTAGGGCATCATCTAGTCACGTTAAGCCTCGTGGTTGCCACAGCCCTACCATCCCCTGCCTATTTCAGCCACTGAAACATGGCATTGAGGGGAGGACAGATGGACAGGAGGGAAACATACAAGCCCTGCCAAAATTTCTTTTTAGAAGGGGTATGGACATGAGTTCCAGTTCTGAAGACATGAGCATATAAAGTATGACAAGATGGTTTTAAGAGTTTAACTTTTTACATAAATGGAAGCGAGAATCCCACCACTGGAACGCTTTTGGTATCCAGGCATCTAACACAAAGTTGTCTGTTATCCTTCACAGCACAAAGTAATTTTCTCATTATCCAAAGGCAACTAGGAACTACCCCCGCCCTCCCGCACTGAAGCCCACGCACATTTCCCTTACAACCAAAACTCTATCACCACTGGCTAAAAATTCCTACTATTCCTCTACACAACTACACAAGATTTTTTTCCTGATATTATTGATATTTCCATAGGTGCAACATTACAAGACACAAAATTTAAGACACGATCTTGAGCTGCCAGAAGTTAGCCTTTCATCTCTCATTAGTCCATCTGCCTTGAGTTTAAAGCATGCAATCCTTTCAAACTCCAGCCCTGCCTCCCGTGCGACCCTCCTCCTGGGGGAGGGGTGTCTAGCGAACTGTGGAATTTGAAAAAACACAGGGACCTTTTTGCCAGATGTTCTGGCTTTCTCCACCCGCCACCCCAGTCCTATACAACTTCCTTAACCCCACTTTCAGCCTGGCTTGAGGAAAAAGGTCCTACACTACGCTGGTGTGATAGGTACCGCACTTGCATCACAAACACACTGACCCGATGCTGATTTCAAGCACCTGGCAGTCTTCTTCAGAAACCTACTGACTTTGGACATTTTGCAGCCAACTGCAGAACCAAGCTTGGGCAGCCTTCACATCTGACAAGAATAGAGAGTAACAGCTTGGTGTGCACCAGGTCACAGGACATGTCAAGTCTGCTCAATGTCATCAATAACCAGAGCAAAGTCTGGGGGCAGGGCTGTGGTCTGCTGGGTAGAGAACAAGCCCTATGGACTCAGATGGTGCTGCGAATAATGGGGTGATCGTCCCATGCAGGGACAACGGCTGTGGACACAGTCATCTAGATTTCACAGTAACGTGGATTTCACAACACACAGCTAGATTCTCAGAAAGACCATTGTCCTGCACCAGACGGAGCCAAACCTGCTGCAGGGACAAGCTGGGTGGGGCTGTTAGGTTAGGCCCTATCCAGCCCTTAAAGCCCCCCATTTTAGCTGCAGAATTCATGGAAAGAACTTGGACCAAAAAGTAAGGAAGAGTTCTCGAGACTCTGGTCTCTCTCCAAAAGACCTGAATGAATTCAGTGTACACAGGAAAACTGGCATGGCACTTCCTTCCATCTCTCCTAAAGAGACTGTCATCTGCCTCCTTGAAATCCCTACAACCCTGGATTGACTCCCATTAGGATACACCACAGCTACTTACACACAGGGTGTAGCCACAGAGCTTTTCATGCAACAGACTGACATAGGGAGAACTAATGACGCTTCTGTGCCTCGAGTAACAGTCCACTGGTGACAAGCCAGCTTGTCACAAGCCCTTACAACCACATGAAAGAAGATGCTTGTTTGAAGAAAAGCATTTTCAGGCCGGGCACGGTGGCTCGTGCCTGTAAGCTTCAGCCTTTGAAGCAGCTGGAGCTAGGGATCGCGGTTCGAGTCCTGCCTGGGGCCCGTAGCGAGACCTAGTTTCAAAAAAATAGCTGGGCATGGTGGCACGTGCCTGTAATCCCAGCTACCTGGGAAGCTGAGACTGGGGATTGACTGAGTCTGTGGTAACCCGGGCAATGAGAGCCTGCGGTTCCACAGGCAAAAATAGCGAGACTTAGTCTCAAAAAAAAGAAAAAAAAAAAAGAAAAGCATTTTCAAGCATGTTTACCAACAAACCAATGCACTCTGTCTTTGCCACTCCATTTTCACAATGCATTGAGATTAAAGGGAAGGAAAAAAGAAAATCAGCTCCAAGAAAGTACTTGTCAATACCTGAGATACAATTTAACTCCAACTAGAACTATGCTGAGTAATTTTCTTCGCACTGTACTGATCTAATGAAAATGCTTTACTTTTTCTTAAATCTGAGCTGGGTTGTGATTAGTTAGCATCACCAGAAGTCCTGAAGACAGCGAACAAAATCTTCAGCTCCAATACACATTGCTCTTGGAGGCTTTGATTTCAGAGGAGAGCTGTATTCCGGCACCTACAAAGTTCTGCAGGTGAACACCATGACGGGGACACTGATACTGTGTTGTCTTCATGTTTTCAGGGCTGGGCAGTGTGGTTTGAGGTCTGGTTTGTCTATCACATCTGCTAAGTACACAAAGTCATTTTTAAAACTGCAGATGCTGAGAAACTAACAAAAGTTACGATCATGGAGCTAAAGTAGACAAAGGAAGGCAATTAAAAAACATCCTGTTGCCCACAGTACAGGAGAAGGGCATAAGTACACCTGCTGCCTTATACATAATAGATGTACTTTTTCTCTTTCCACATCAGCAGAAAGCCAGCAAGCAAAACAAAGACCTCCAAGAAACAAAGTAACTGTCTCTTACAAGCCAGGCTTAGGCAGGGTGATACCAGGAAGTACCAGCTGAGACTGAAAGGTGAGGAGGGGAAGGACCAGAGGCATCTGGATGGAGTGTGGCAGGCAACACACACACCAGCACAATGGCCCAGGGGGGTGGTACCCTTCATATCAGCCCTTGGTGGGGCTTTGACAGACCCACCACGGGGCCATTACTCAGAATATTTCTGGAACTTCTCTAATGGACTGGCTTCCCCAGAGTCAGCAACATAATTCTCATCCTTCAAGGTATTTTTTTTTTTAAAACAGCGAATAATTACTCAGAACCAAGGGTCATAAACAGGGCAGGTGACCACACTTGGGAATTTCACTTTTGGTCAGAACTACAGCAGCCAATATGGCAAGTATAGTCCCTCACAGGGCTCCCACATGGTATCACTGGTGCCCTGAGAGCACCAGGCAGCAGGCAGAGCTCCTGCCATGTGCTAGCAAGTGGGTGCCCCCACTCCCGCGCCCCCAGCAACATCCTTAAAGACTGCTGCGTCTCTGAATATGCACATCTTGACCCATTTATTTTGAAAATGGTCTGTGACTTCATAGCCGTCCCTTGATAAATCACTCCCCTGACTCAATGCAACCCCAAGTGAGTTCTTATGAGTGAAGGGTCACGGGGAACGTCAACAGTAAAGCCTAAGCAGACCAGGACCTGCAACCCTGTGGATACATGAGCATCCCATGGTAATGCCAGCGCCCGGGGGGGAAGGGAGGGAGTGTGCAGACACAAATATGCATTACATGTGTGCAGATACACACACCAGATATGCAGCTCACACCAAATCATTTCCAGTGGGCTCATCCCAAACAGATAATGAACCCAATATTAATAACAGCTGAGACCTTTGTGGACCTTTGGAGGAAAACACACTCATACAAGCACTGCCGTCCCCCTTCCTTTACAGACAGGGCGACTGATTTCTGCTATCTTCACCCCTGAGAAGACAGGTATATCATAAAGGTAGAGCTGAAAACCTTAGGTGAAACGCAAACACAGACAAGCAGGGCTTCCTGAAGCACTTTTTTCTCAATCCTGTGGCTTGAGAAGGTGTGGGTTTCACCAAGAAAGCAAGGAGAAAAGAGCAGTGAGTAGTTCCTGATCTGGGGACCTCCAGGCCTCAGATTCCGATTCTTTAAACCTTGATCTAAAGGAGAAAAAAACATGTTCAAAGGGACGTTATGCCACTTTCTTTCCCAATCAACTACACAGATGTGGGTTCGCCAGTCCCCAGGGAACCAAATACATTGGAGAGAAGCACAGTGTGCCCACATGCCAGGTCTGCAAGGAAGAATATATTCGGTCACGTACTGGTGGCAAGGCTGGTTCTGTGAGGCAGGAGTACTGCTTGGAGGGAAGGAAGGGGGGTCATCAGAACCCGAGATGAGACCTACATTCAAATCCTAGACTCCCACCACATCCTCGGGACACAAGCTGTGTTATCTGCAGCAAGTTAGTGATCTTCACAATGTCCCCTTTTGAGGTCTGCATAAAACAGGCTTTACCCCAACTCTATTCCCAGGGCTGGTGGAGGAACTAACCTGTGGACCATAAAGTGCTCCTTGCAGAATGTGGCTGGCTGTGCTCCCTGAGTCAACAGGTCTCCCCCAGAGTGACTTTCCCCCATGGACACACACACACACACCCCACACATTACACACACACATACACACACACACAGCACAAGCTGGTTCTAAAGCATCCATTGATCTTCAAGAGGATCAATAAGCTCTGGCCAGAACTAAAGCACATGCTGGTGCTCTCAATATGTCTCAACACAACAAAACACAAACCAAGTTTGAAGCCTTGCGAAGTACACACTGGTCTGCACTGCCTTTCTCCCACTCCCAACTGTGCTAGAAGCTCTCCACCTCAGCCAGCCAATCACAGACCTGAGAAACAGAAGGGGGAGGGAGGCTAAGAGGTGTTTCTGTCTGCCCCTGGGAGCAGAGCCCCAGCACTGGAGGGGAGTGGGGTGGGGGGGAAGGGAGGAAAGGCTCACTGTCCTAAGGACATCTCCTCATGGAGGGAGAGGGGGTGGCATGGGAAAGGATGAGATCCCCATGTGCAGCCCCTGCAGAAAGGCCCAGAGGACACCTGGGCCCTAAACTAGTTTCTGAGCTGGTGTTCACATCAAAGTGTGCTTAGAAGTCACTCAGCCTGTAAAAATAATGAGCGAAGCACTGAAATTTTATTGTTATCTGAGACGTGGCCATGTCAGGTCCTGTGTGATGACCCAGGGCCAAGGCCACTGGAAAGAAATGTGTGTGTGCGTGTGCGTGTGTATGTGTGCACACACACATGCATGTAAGAGGCAGAGAGACACTTTCTCTCCCAAGCTGTCTGGGGAAGAGGAATGCAGAAGGAAATTCAAAGGAAGATTTATTTCCTTGAGGTCTAAGGGCTTAGAGAGTGAGGTCAAGCTGGTCCAGTGACACCAGAAGAGAGAGGGGCTAGGGTTCCATCCCACCATGCACAGAGCAAGGACTGGGCCATGGCTGGGGTCGGGTATGGGGGGGGGAGGGTTGCATTGAGAGGGCTGAGGCACCAAGAGCATCTGCAGCTGCCGGGGACATGCCTTGGGACAGGCTGCATCTTTCCAGGAACTAAGTCCTAAAGAGGGGTCGGGGTGGGGGATGGGGCTGATAAAGGTACCAGCTACAGCCACAGGCAGGCCGAGAACTGAGAGAGCTGTTCCTGAAAGGAGTCACTGGAATGAAATGGGTGTTTGGGAAGAGACAAGACATGATCTGGTTTGAGCCAGGTGAGGAGGTGGTCTAGCACTGGAGAAACTCAGGAGGAGCCTTTAGGAAACTCCTGGCAAACCTGATAAAGGTGTTTGCAGTCAGATGTGACAAAACTAATGCTGGAAAGGAAATAGCCAAAGTTGAATTTTCCAGACACTGGTGCAACAAGGTAGCCGAAGATGGAAGTTCTAGAGGCAGTACCCAGACTTGACAGCCCAGGTAAGGGGAAGGACCACAGTGGTAAGGGGTAACGGCAGCATAAAGCCACCAGGATGACAGAAGCGTCACCCTGGAAATTTATCAGAGAGCAGGACAGTGACCCGTGGCTACTGGGAAGATACCAAAAGGCCCTGAAAGCCACCTACAGACCCTCTCACTGACCAAAGCTGTGTGACTTGAATATTAATAGAAACATAATAAGCTGGAATTCAAGGGTTTAATACTTATTAATACAAAACCAAACTCAACAAACAAAATGCTCTATTGTGGCCATCACCTACTAAACTGCTGATGAGACAGCACCAAATTGGGAGTCTCTTTCCCAGGTGGGCAGTATCACAGGTGAACCAGGCAGTGGATAAGGAAGAATTTTTCCTTCTAGAAGTATTCCAACAAAGAAATGAAAATGGCTGCGATGATGAAATGCTACAGTGCTAAAACCCCTTAACTAGGCGCCCCAGGTGGGAAAATCCACAGCACCTAACATCACTGAGAGAAAAGCAGAGAGCAGAGCAAGTCACCAGATGGAAACACACACACACACACACGATTCCACACAGAAGGGGATCTGGCTCAGCTCTCCAACACTCAGAGTTCATACCTGAATCTAATCACACTTTGAGATCCAATTTCCGATTTGAAGGAAATAGAGAGCACAGAGAACCTTGCACAACTACACACAGGGGTGCGATTCACAAAATCTGGAAAAGTACTGGGCAAAAACCCAGTTTTCTTAACAAAACTGCAAACACAAACCAAGGAAACAAAACAAAAATAAGACGACTTAGAGACAATTCAATCAAATGTAAAAGGCATCTTGAATTATCTGCGTCTTGAATTTTAAAAAATCAGTCAAATAAATGCATGAAACTTTGAAATAGAAATTTGAACAATAACAATATATTTGATATACTTGTTCAAATTGGAAATCTGAACAATAACAGAATACTCTGAAGGCTTTTTTTTTTAAAGTGCTTATATTTTAGAGATATATATCCAAATATTTGCAGATTTAAAATAAAATGACTTCTAAAGGGTTTTCTTGAAAAGGCACATGGAGGGACTAGAACTAACCATGAGCTGACAATGGATAACAGGGGTGAAGGGTATATGGGGTTCATGATGCTATTCCACTATTGTTTATCTGAAGTTCTTGGTAAAAGTTTTCTTTTTAATTAGTCTGGACTACTGCAAGGGACTCCCAAAGGAGGTGAAAGCCAAAACCAATCCTGCAAGATAAGAAATACAAGGTGAGAAAGGAATTCCTACACAGATGGCATGAGCAAAGGTCCTGAGATGGGGAGGCGCTATGATGAGAGAACCGCCAGACAGTCTGCTATGGTCTAAATGATCGGGCTTCTCAAAATTCACGTTAAAATCCTACTACCCAATGTGATGTGGGGGGATTTTGGATGGTGATTAGGCCACGAGTGTGGAGGTGTCATGAATGGGAAGTAAACTTGCATCCCTTCCACAACTCAGACAAGAGAAAAATGACAGGCAACTGGCCTGGAAGCTCCCAACAGAACTCAACCATGCTGGCAGCCAATCTGTCTTCCAGCCTCTAGAACTGTAAGAAGTCAATCTGATTGCTTACCCAGTCTATGGCATTTTGTTTGAGCAACCCAAATGAACTAGCAGTCCTTGCAGAGCCAAAGGGGGGAAAATTTGGCAGTAGAGAAAGGTGAGGAAAAACCAGACCACCCAAGGTCCCTCCTCCCAAGCCATCAAGCTGGGAGGGGAGTCTGGCTCTCATCGTGGTTCACATACAGGAGACCCTGCCATTGATGCACTGAAGGGGGACAGCAAGAATGGGGGAGAGTCACCTAGGGAGACTCTATGAGAGTCCTGTTCAACCACCTTGTGTTAGGACCCGCAGAGAAAATGGCGAAATACACAAGCAGCCACCCTTACTGTTATTAATGCCATGGAGCACATTCACAACCAAGATGGAGACCAACCCAGTGTTCTGGACTAGATGGAAAGGTAGCTGAAGGCATGCTTCCTGCATCAACTGCATCATTCCACCCCTGCTGGACACTTCACTGTGTCAGACCCAGGACTCAACAGGTAATTCCTATCCACCTGGTCTCAACCTGTTCCCCTCATGTCCCCACCTCCGTAAGCCAGTCACCCTCCCTTTGCTCAAAAACCCCTTCTACCTCACTGGTCCTTACAATTTTTTTTTTTACAAAGATAAAGAGGTAATAACATAGAAAATACCTGTCATCATATTAGCTTTTGAGTCGTCCTGAGTCTCACCAAGGGAAGGTTCACTCAGGGAAATTCCTTCACAGGTAACAGTGTCTGAAGCTGCCAGGTGACAGCAGAACAAGGACAGGAATGACTAAACCCCTCGTCAGAATGAAGCACGAGAATACCAGGGAATGAAATTAAAATCCCAAGAATCCAATATTAATTCCAAACACCTCAGGTCCCGAGGAACTCAGCCTCAGCGGGTAGGAGCTCCCAATTCTAACAAGCTGGCCTTCCCCCAAAGGGAAAAAAAATCCATCACGCCTCTCCCTCTAAAACTACACTCCAACATCGTGCTTGAAACGCAATGGCTTCCATTCTGTCATGCTAAGCATGGCAAAGAGGTTGTCTTTTGTCCCTTGCCTTACCCTGGGGGATAGACACACAGCACACGCCATCACTGCTCTGCAAAAGAGAAACTCAGTGGCTTGTCTTAGGCCACTGCTGCACAGGGAAGAGAGCCTCCCCCTTCCCAAACCAGCCTACATCATGTACATCCAGCAGCATCACAGCCAGCTGCCACTGGTGCACTCCACAGCAAGCACCACCTCTGCTAAACCAGGCACAGACAAGCTTGCATCACTCACCAGCCTCTGAGGCTACAAGAGGAAGCCCTGGGAGTCCCACAGGCTGTGTGCACTGCCAAAGTCCCCGTGGCCACCACGAGTCACAAATCACACTCTGCTCCTAGCCCCACTGAGCAATGATCTGTTCCCATTTACTTCTTCAGCACCTTGGAAGGACAGGGCACTGTAATGGTATCTGCAGAGCTCTTGCTCTGAGGGAAGGACAGGGTGCTGTAACCATGTTTGCAGAATTGGGGGGGGGGCAGGGGGATGGACATACACACACATCTCCTAGTACTTCCCCAGGTCTGAGACACACACCCTCATCCTGCCCTTTGGCTCCAAGTACAGACTGGACAGTCATGCCAGGCAACTGGATTGCTGAATTACGGAGGACAGAATGAAGGAACAAGAAACTGTTACAAAGACAAACTTGCAAGAGAGAAAACAAAATTCATCCTTTTTCAGCCGCCACCCAGAGACCATCACAGCCCTACAGCCATGAGACAACATAGAGACTCTGGGTACTGTCAGAGGGAGCTGGGCCAGGCTGCTCCCAAGGTCTCAGGTCTGGGGCTCCATCTCCCCTCTGCCTCCCTCCTCCCGCCACTGTTCTCCAAGCAGTGACCTCCTTGCAGGCAGTTCCCAACACAGGAGGCTCAAAACCCCGCACAGACCAGCACTACTTGGTCCCTGTGTCTGTGAGCCATGCAAGCAGTGTGGGTGTAACACACACACCTCCACAGGACAGAAAGCATGAGAAGCAGCAGAGCTGCACATGCTCACAAGCACATGCATGGGAAGGTGGGTGAGCAGGTATTCAGGTCATTCATGCACTCTCGCCAGCACTCCTGGTCACTCCCCCAGTCCTGAAGGAGATCTGGGAACTGCAGCAAGCAGACAGCAGAGCCTAGAACAAACCCCAGTGCAATGCAATTATTCTGAGCATTTCCTTGCGCACAAAGACATTCTGTTTTACTGGGAAAAGGCTGGCTCGATGCAAGGTCTCATCCCAGCCAATAGTGCAAAAGCAGACCTGGAGCCCCTCGTGCCACCTGTTCCCCTGTAAGCCGAGACAATCTGCAGGGTAGGAAGCCCAAGCTTCCTCCCATCAGCCCGCCTCTTCCCTCCTCTCTTCCCTCCTTTCTCTACTTCACACCCACAAACAGGAAGAAAGGTCTGTGTGTTACGGTTCAGAATCTGAGCAGCTTCACGCAGTACACGGGACCACGGGAGATGCAAGAGCAAAAAACCTCTTGTTTCCAGATCAACCTGGAGTCCAACCCCAGCACTCACCGTTGCAGCGGCAGTACCTTGGAGGGAAGGACCCTGACCCATAGGGAAGTGGGGGTTTTTATTCTGGGTTTTTATTCTCTCTTCGGTGGCCTAAAGGAATTATTCACACAGATGTTTTGACATAGTTAAAGCCTTGTGATAGAGACCAGATAACCACCTGGTCTGGGGGCTGTTTACATGGTTTTGGCCTTATCTTTCTGAGTCTACTAGTTTCCTTTTTATGGTTTCAGAATGTTATTCTTTGCATACTTGACTTTTAGGCTTTAAGTGATAATTTCTTAACCATTTTCAGACTAAGCAATATTTATTTTAGCAATTTCAGACTAAGACATGTGCTTATACCACGAGGAAAAGGACAAATCACAGGCCAGCGAAGGAAGAGAAGCTAAGAGCAGCCCTTCCAAGTGGCCTATGCTGCAAGTTCCCATCCTCACCTCCAACTGTATCTGCGAGTCAGGCCTGGGCTATAGCTACAGAGATGGAAACAAAGGGCTTTTGGGCCCTTGGTTTCACAGGACAGGAGCAACCTGTATGCTTCGGACATGCTTTTAACACAGATGCTCACCTCCTGCCTCTGAGAGGGTCCAACCTGAAGCAGACAGACTGCATGCACACCCCTCCCAGAGGCATCAGGCCAACCCAGCCCATCAAGGAGGTGCAGGCTCAGTCTACACTGGGAGGCAAAATGGGGGACTGAACAGAGGAAACAGCTCGAGAGGGAGAGGAGTGAGCAGCCACCAGACCTGGAGGAGCTGCCAGGTACTATCTCCAGGCGATGTCCAGTCTGTGCTCCGGGCTGTCACCAGCAGTGGTTCCCACCTGCCTTCTGAAGCCAGACAGCCTTGGTCTTTCAGCAATGTGAGAGGTGGCCACCTTCCCAAAATCAAAATAAATTCTTCTGCTGCCTAAGTTAGCCCTCAGGGGGCTACTTTTGTTTGTAATCAAGAATATCCTTTAAACTAAAATCCACTAAAAATCAAAGAACAAAAGGAAGTTGGTGTATGGCTCAGGTGGCCCCTCCAGTACACAGGAAAAGAGCCTATCATTCCAGCCACATGTTGGTTCCTAAGCTCCAGAGTCTATATTCTGAACATTTTCCTCTGTCCTCAATGAGACCATCTTCCATTTTCAATCTTGCATAAATTTCCCAGGTGAGCTAGTTTTCATTTTAAGAAGCTTTGGTTGCAACCTGACAATTAATTTAATGCAACAAGCTAGTCAAAGTGAGAGGCATAATAGCAAAGTTTGCTTCCATTCAAAGTGCTGCTGGCTCTTGGATTGAACAGAGTGGAAAACCAGGAAGTTAAAACTGCCACAATCCCTGAGGATTTCAGCTGGTAAGAATGAAGGATGGTACAAGATAACTGGGTTCATCCCTAAGGGAGCAGAGTTTTCCCAAGATAGTGCCTCTGAATGCCCTAGGACATACCAGACCCAGCTGAGTGGGGAGGGCTAACCTGGGCACATCAATACAGAAGTGTGTCTGCAGCTGTTGCTCCTCCCTTCCTGCTCTCTGGGTAAAAGCAGGGAAAAGTGGCATGCACAGCCACTGAGGGAACTGCCCCCAACTCTAAGCACCCAGTCAAAGCAACACTGCCCCCAACTCTAAGCACCCAGTCAAAGCAACATGATCCCATTTATTAAGACTCCTGCAGTTATATCTATCAGGAGACACCTGCCTTAGGAGAGTGCTTCGCTACAGCCAGGGGAGGCCATCAGTGGAATGTGAACTTAGTTAAGTAGGCTGAACCTGTATTTTATTCTTTAATGATGTAGGGAAAATCAGGATAGCTAGTCCATCTGGAAAGGACAGGCAATGTAGGCTGGATGGGTGGGTGACTGGCTGGCTGGACAGATTTTACTTAACGACTAGTTCTGAAATATTAGAAATATCCTAGAATATCTTTAAGTTTATACATATGTTGGATTAGAACTGCTCTTACTGGAACGTCCCCCCCTGGCTTCAGAGGCAAACAATTTCACATGGCTCAGGGGGGAGCTCCAGGTGAGGGTGTATTAGGCTTCCATTGCTGTGCCCCGCCCTGTATCCCCCACCATTCTACTCACTCCAGCAGCCTGTCTTATTCAGGCCAGTGAACCCAGGGATAAGCCTGTCCAAGTGTCAGTACCTTTCACTGTACCTTGGCTTCACCTAGGTACCATATATCTGTATTTGCACGAAGATTAGCGACACACCACCAGCCCAAGGCTGCAAAGCCAGGCATCCATGCCAGGATTCAGCAGGCAACGTGACTCTCACTCCCCACCCCATCCCCAGCCACTCCAGAATCTGCCTCCCCCTTCCTTGACCTTTGATTCCAAGATCGCTAATGTCTCAAGTCTAAAGAACAACTTCTGGGAAGATTTTTAATTATTCACATAAACCACCCTCCAAAATGCCTGTTCCAGCTGTAATATGTAAACCACTTTTAATCATAGGAAATCTATTTGGAAGTTTAAAGAGATCTGTAATTCTCTTTTCTTTAATCAACAGTTTAAACCACAAATACACTCACGGTTTGTGAGAAGAAATTACAATTTGTTTCTCCTCACCAGAGTAACTCCTCAATCTGAGGAGTGGCTGATTAACCCCACAGGGAGGCAGTAAGTATCTTCATGTATCAATCACTGCTGAAGACAGCCTGGTGGACAAAGCCTTCTGAAGAGAATGCCCACCTGACATGCCCAGTTTGCCTGGCACTGTGGTCTGGCTCCAGGAACTAGCTCAGACCACCCAAATCCTTGGGGACCCCAGCATTGCTGCATGTACCCACCAGCAAACCTCAAGAACTAAATGACTAAATGTGGAAACAAGAGCTAATAATACAGCATTTTTTCATGGTGTTGTTATATGATTAAACGAGATGACGCATAAGCAGAATCAACCTATACGTCTTCCAAACTGTACGCTTGTGAGAGTGAAGCGTACTCATCACCTCACTGGGGCAGGAGACATGACCCAGAGCAACAGTGCATGGTCAGTGAACCGACTGATGACTTAGCCCAGTACTGGGTGAGAGCAGCTGTTCAAATGCAGGTCACTAATAGCAGAAACCTGTCACAAGCAGAGTACCAACAAGTGCACTCGACCGGATGCCTGACACGTGGTGAATGCTCAACAATGACTCACCAACTGTCAGATCCTGTTTCTATCCCAACTCAACTCCCAAGAGCTTTCTATGTGAAATGTACAGGGGCTGAAACGAAAAAAACACTCAAGCCACAACCACGGGTGGCTGGGTTTCCAGTGCAATGGACCAAATAATCGGCATTTTCCGCAAACTACAGGGATGAGGAGCCCCAGGTATCCAGAGATGTGCCCCGACCCTGGGGATGCACTGGAAGCAGGCGCCCCAAGTCCACAAAACTCCCTGGGTGAGGGAGCTCCCTCCCCCCACAGGCATGGCCGACCTCGTTTGGAGGCATAAACCTGCTGCCCAAAACTGCGTGGTTCATCCATGCAGAGAACATACAATCTGGCTGTCACTCAGCAGTCCAGGAAACAGAGCAGACGGTGCCTGGAAATGCTGCAGCAGACAGCACTGAGCAAAGAGCTGACACGTGCTACTGCAGTCTCCATGTGGTTAGCAGGCAATGACTGCACAAGCCTGGCTTCCCAGAAGCCAGGTTTGTAACCTGGACTAAAGAAACACTCCTCTTGACCACAATCCTCATGACCGCAATGGGGGCAGGAAAGCACTGGGAATAAGAGAGCGTGGGAGGAGGCAGGGGAAAGATAAGGTGTGTGCACTGACAGGAACAGTCCCAAGTGGCACTGAGACTGCGCCTCTGCCACTTACCAGGTATCCCTGAAGGAGTCACGTCACCTCTCTCTGGGATGCTGGCACCCCAACGTGTAAAATGGGTGTCTTCATTAGGAGCCAATGAGCCACTCAATCCAAAGTAGGAAATAAATACTGGTGTTAGCCTGCTGGAAAGTCACACAGTGATAACACCACAAGGAGCCTCACTTTTAGAAATGTGTTTTGGTGGTGTCACTGACACACAACATTCTGTTGGTTTTAGGCATGTGAATATTTGCCTAAATATTCCATATTTAGGCAATATCATGCTTCACTATTTGCATCACTGAGCGTGATCACCATGTCAGTCCAGCTACTCTCCATGGCCATACCAAGCTGACTTCAGGATGAGCTCTCTTGGCAACTTCCAAGCACACTCCCCGGTATCATTGTGTCTCTATGCTGGTCTTGGACATACCACCCTAAATGCGTCTGACCTTCTCTGACCCCGGAAGTCTCCCTGCTCTACTCCGTTCACCATGCTTTATTTAGAACGGCAGCCTGCATTCATTCCACACCCCCTCCATCAGCCCTCACTTTCCCATGCTGCTATTTATGTAACCCGCACACTTCATCCAGGCTGGACGCCACAGGATAAGGTGGATCAAAAAGAGTATGTTCCCACGAGATCTGCATCTAAGGCATCATCAACTGTCGGGTGCGCCATTAATTTTACCTGCCATTTAGGAAGGAAAAATGCCATCAATGAAACCATGAATACCATCCACTGGAAGCTGAATCCTCATTTCAGAAACGCTAAAATGTGAGGGGGCTAACATGTGCTTTTGAATCAATGAGACATGGTGTGCAGAGGACGCAGGGAGGCCCAGAGGCCAGGGTCTGGCCCCGACTGCACAGTGGACACTTGAGGCCATCAGGCCCTAGGCAGCCAGCAGAGGCTGCTCTTCCAGAGTCCCTGGCCATTGGTTTGATTGCCAGACTTGCTGCCCAGCAAGGAGATTCTGATTCTGCAGATTTGGATGGGGCCTGGTGACCCTGTCTTCAAAGCTCCTTGGGGAACATGACACCTGGACCCCGCCTGCCCTCTGAGAAGGAGAGCTCCCAGAAGCTCTTGCCTGCCACCGGCCCTTGCCTGCTGCAAGCCACTGCCACACTCTGGACTGTAGACGTGAAGAGATGTTTCCATGCCTGATGCACCCTGTGCCAAGCGGGGAGCAAAGCCTGGCTTAACCAAGAGAAAGATCAACCCACACAGAGCCCCTCCCACCGTCCCCCCTTCTCCCTAACCTCTGGCTTCAGGACACACCTTTGAGGAGGACGACCGAGCAGCACCAGAGTGTGGATCTAAATGTAGCGCGCCACTCTGTGGACCTCCTACACTTCCATTCTGTCGAGCTGCTCTTGCACACTTTCCCCAACTCTGATTCACTTTCTGAGTATGCAGTTGCAGACCTACATTTAGAACGGGGGACTGCAAGCGTCCTGTGTGGCATTTCCCTAAGTCAGCTGTGACTCAGCCTGGCGAGGCCCCAAGTGTCTTGCTTTATAGCAGCTTCCTTCTGTCCCTTTATTAGCTCAGCGAGCGGCCAAGACCAGTAATAATAGGCCAGCAAGGCTCACGGGCACACTTGGCCAGTACCTCCTGGGACCCAGGAGAAGAACAGGAATTTGGCCCCCCTTCCGCCAGCTCTGCAAATTTCATTTACATTCTGAAGCAACAGGGGACAGGGGTGGAACTCCATGGCTGGTGAATTATGCATTCCAGGATTTCTGAAGCCTATTAAGAAAGGAGAGCCTAAGTGGGTGGTGAGCACGAAGCAGCTCCAGCCACCTGTTCCCCTCCTCCCGCCCACACTCAGCATATCACATTTATTTTATGACTCAATGCTGCCAGCGAGGAAGGGCTTCTAAACCTTCCCATTTCTGACACTAAAGAGCCAAGGGGCTGGAACTCCAGAGCATCAGGCTAAAATGACAGCTGCCCCTCGGAGGCCCCCCTAGCTGGTTTTGATATCTATCCTGCCATAAGAGGAAAGGGATTCCCCAGCCATCTAGACCCAAAACCCAGAAGACAGGATTTCAGCTGACTTCAGATAGTGGTTTCATGAAGCTCTGGGCAAAGGAGCAGGGGAGCGGTCATGGTTCCACTGTCCCATGTCAAATAAAGTCAAAGAAATTTGTCCTACCTCCTACAGCACCTGTAAGGTGCTTCACAAGTCTAGAGAACACGAGACTTCCAGGCACTCTGAAGTTGGAGGGGAAATGTTACTGAAGAAAGGCAGCACAGTGCATGTAGGCATGTGAGCACATGGTAAGTGGGGCTGGACCAGTGAGCTAATTAAACCAAACCTGCGGCTCTTTGGGGTAAGCTCAGACCGTGAGTTAGATGCTCGGGGGGAGCAGGTAATCATCATGCCAGGAGACACTGAGCAGAGAGCAGCATGCATGGCAGAGCGACCCTCACAAGCAAGAGACTAAGGGAAGAGAAGGGACGAAGGGCAACCCGCTGCCTAGTAAGGGGTTTTCCTACACTGGCTGACTTGTCTCAGAACTGAGGCCAACGTCAGGGCTAAGTGCAACTGCATCCACTGATAACTACATGGTGCTGTTTCAAGCCACCCTCCCTTGCAGCCATGCACAAAGCCTAAAAGCACTCTTTCCCCAGGAGCAGGGACACACCCCTCCCAGCCCCATTGCTACAGAGAGCCTTGCAGCTCACAGAAACCTGCCCCAGGGCAGGCAGGAGAGAAGTTCACTGGTATCTTTTCCCAGCCCTGAGGCTAAAGACGAAAACCTTCTCACAGCAGGCAATGTTTGTCCAGGGGAGAAGCTGGCTGTGGAGAAGCTCAACCTTGTCACCAGTTCTTGCTGAGCCAAAAATAATCACCTTCACACAACAGCAGCACAGCCATCCACAGATGCAGAAATGAATCAAGGTAAGAAGAGCAAATGCCACCATCAAGGCTTAGCTATGTGGCAACTGCGGCACCACCCGTGACACCGAAGCCTGGTAGGGAGGTTCTGAGCCCCTTGAGAGCTAAGAAAAATTATTGAAACACAAAAGGACCACAATGCTCTATCTTAGAAAACAGTTCTTTCTAGCAATTGTTTATCTGGACAGCCTCACCTTGGGGAAAACGGAGGCTGTTACAATTTCTCCAAAAGCCAAGGATGTAGGTCATGAGAATTCGTTAGTGGAAAATCCCTGTGTCCCAAATATAATCTCAGGAAGACCAACAGACTGTGGTCTCCACTCTCGATCTAACCCTACAAGAAACAAAATGGCACTTCTGGTCCCACAGAGAGGGGCCTCATACTACCCTTCTGCACACTCCTGCTGAGAAGTCGCATCCCCCTTGGTCCATGCTCCCCACCACCCACTCCTGAGTCTCTCCCCTCTTTCACTCCCACAGCTGCCAGGACGCCATCCACCTCTCCACCACCCAAAACTGTTATCTGCCCCACAGAATCTATGTTCCATCCGTAGAACATATGGAAAGCTATGGAAAAACCAGGCATGACTGAGCTAGTTCTTTCTCTCAAAACAGACAAACAAACAAAACCAAGTCCTCATGCTCAGAACATGTCACTCCAACCACGTGTGGAAGCAAGTGTTATAACAGCCTGTGCGATTGTGTCAGGATCATCCAGTAATTTCCACCTGGCTCGTGCAAACACTAGTGCTTTTTAAGACCCTGAACTGGGAACTTCAGAGGTACGGACTTTTCCCACTGAGCCACAGCTGCTATGAGCTCTTCCAGAAAAGAACCTGAGAGCCCTAAAATAGGAAATCATCCATTTGGACTTATAATTTCAGAGAGACTTTGCTCTTAAGACCAAAATTACTGCATTTATTTTCAAGCTGCAGTAGCAGCTCAAGCAGAAGCTTCCCTTATGGTGCCTCATTCTGGCGTTTAGTGTGGGAAATCCACATCCGGCCTCCGCCCCTGGGAGCCCCAGCACCCCAGGCTCCACAGTAAACATGACATAGCTGCAGTCAGGGGGCTTCAGACAGGTGACCCTCTTGTTGCTTTAAAAGGAAAAGTCAAGCTTGCTTTTTTTTTGAGGGGGGGAAGTTCCTCTTCTAAGAGAACAGAGAAAGTTTGGAAGCTTGCAAGCCTTTCAAACTTACGAGCACCTAAAATTAGCCGCTCTGATAGACAATTTGTCTTGGTGCTTTTATACAATGCAGGCGGCTCGCTGAGAAGGGCAGCATGTGCCTGCGTCAACCAGGAGAAGCTTCGGAAAACACAGGGGAGAGCTAATTTTAGGAGGCAGCTTTTTCACTCCAACCTCTTTTTGTGCTTCTGTCTGGCAAAGAGACAGAAGAGAAGATAAGGAAATTGTCCTCGAGATGGCACAATGGACTTCCTATTACGCATCAATCTTCCATCCCAGGCGGCCAACTGCGGAGCCCCAGCAAAGGAGTCCACAGCGCATTTCAAGAAGGAAGTCTCAGAAGGAATACAAGTCATAGACACAAGCAGGAACACACATCACAGATGTACAGAACCCATGTTTCCATTAGGTACATATTTTCCTCCATCGTTCTTACACTGTTTATTAAACATTTACTCCTACCTCAGAGCTGGGCTGACCAGGACCCAAGAACTTATTAAAACATAGTCAGGATCATGTCAAGGTTCTTTGAAGTAGTTTAAAAAGGGACATCTGTTTTGTCTATCTTGACAAACTGGGAGTATACGCAGAAAGTTGCAATAATAACACACTGGCACCTAATGCACTAAGACAGGAGGGAATGTGGGAGAAGATGAAGTGTCTCAGTCACTCAAATGATTGGATTAGGGGTAAGGAGGAGAAGGACTTGCTAACATTACTGCGAAGGTCAGCATTACAATGAGGTGCTGCTCCTGCGTGACACAGTAGTGTAAAAGGAGAAAAATACATATACACACATTTAAGCATTTGTATGTGCACACATATGTACAAGAGACACTGAAGAAGTATCAGGGAAAATACCCAAACATATGAACATATCTGTATTAACTGCTGACATTTATGGACTTCTTTTTACAAAGTATACCCATGTACATTAAATGATTTCTGATTCCTGAAACCAAAGCTGAATTAATGTGTTTTATAAAGGCTAAACCTAAAATTTCAGAACTATGTAAGATACCCTATATCACTAACCAACTAAGTATTAATGATACCAAAAGGTGGAAGTAATCCAAGCGCCCACTGGTGGATGAATGAATAAACACAACAGGCTCCATTACTTACAATGGAATATTATTCAGCCTTTAAAAAGGAAAATCTGACACATGCTACAATATGCATAAATCTTGGAGTATGCTTAGTGAGATAATTCAAAAGAACAGATAGTCTACCCACCCACTCACATCTGAAATCCCTAGAACAGTCAAGCTCATAAAGACAGAAAACAGAGTGGTGGTACTAGAGTCCAGAAGGAGGGAGATGGGAAAACAGTGTTTCATAGGAATAGTTTGTTTTATAAGATGAAAAAGTCCTCAAAATGAACAGATGGACAGCAACACAACCATCAGAATGCCCTTACTGCTAATAACTGGACACGTAAAAGCAAGACGGTAAATTTTATCACAGTCTTTAAAATGTTTTACAGAATTAAAAAGAAACTTTTTAAAAGTGAGCAAGGAAATACACTTGGTTCACTGAAAATCAGTAATCTCAATATGATAAAAGAAACCCATCTCTCCTGAGCAAAGCACCAAGTGTTTTGATGACTTGGATTAAAAATTCATTAAATGAAGAGTTTGGCAGGTAACGTCATTCAGGTCTCCCGTGAGCCTGGGTCTGAAGAGTGATATGCCAAACACCTCCTTTTGCTGCTCAGTCCCTTCTCCCCAGCGCAGCTTTGGACAGAACTCTGTATGAGACTGATGTTCTCACAACAAATTTATTAGGAAGAGGGAATCATTCTGTTTGCTTCTAAACAAACCATTCAGACAGAAATGAAGGAATTACTCATTCTGCAGAATCTATTTACCATCTGTTGCTAAAGGGAAGTCTTTTCTGAATGAGAGGCTGGTTTGGAGGACCTCTGAGTGAAGCTGACCGAAAAAGAAAACGTGCCTTCTAGGCTTGAAGTCTCTTTCAATCTATAATGTATATAATTCAGAGAAAACTGATTATATCCTTGAGAAGAAATAAATGAAAGGATATTAAGGAGATTCGACATAGCCAGCAGTTTCCAACCTGGTGGCCTCAGGCTATGAAGGATTACAGGGGAAAGACTAGGGAAATTGAATTAATTATGAATTAAGAAAAACTTTGCATAATGGATAAAAAAATATTTTAAATAAGATGAAGGTCAAATATAGAAGCAGAAAGGGAGTTCTGGTGAGAAGGAAGAAAAGAGAAAGGGAGGGAGGGAAGAATAGATAATAATGCTAATTCTAGTCTGGTTTCAGGGCTCAGAAATGATTTAATATGTATGAGTGTACTTTGTAAAAAGAAGTAACAAATGTCAGGAGTCAATACATATACACAGTGTGTATAGGTATTTCCCCTTAAATGAGTCAAAGACATAGAGGTATATATTTAGATACATATATAGGTACGTGCATGTGTACCTACACATACAGGTACATATCTGTACACCTAAATATGTACCTGTGTATGTGTATATACAGGTTTAGGACACAGCTCTTATCCTACTGAGGAAAAAAAGAGGCAGGGGAAAGAAGGTAAAAACTGACCTGAATCCTGAATATCTGCCCCCTTTGCAACAAACAGCCAGTGTTTTCTCCTAATTACCCTGCCCCTTATGATTCCCTTTGACAAGATAAGCTTATTAACAAATATCACATTTAAATCACTTAAGCAAATGACTGTGCTGCCCTGATAAGGAATTCTTTAGTCATAATTACCACAGGTAAGTATTTAATATGCTCAGTTCAGTGATCAAAATCTTGAGGGGAAAATGTCTCTGTCAAGGCTCAACCCAGACGGGGAGGTTCCAGAAGGAGGAACCGCCGCGGAGGCAGGTTCATCTTCAGGCCTTACAACTGAAAGCAAACCCAGCTGCAGCAGGCACAGCTGGGTGAGAAGAGTCACTATGCAGGGCAAACACTCCCTGGCACCTGGTGGAGCTCAGCATGGACGTGCCAGTTACCACCCCGCATCCAAGTTCCGCCCACAGGCAGTGGTTAGACCATGACTGCTATATCTCAGCCCCTACCCAGAGAGTGCTTATCTGCCACATGGTGCTGTGGAGATGAGGACACAGGTGCTGGCATCAGGGAGGGGCCATCCACATGTGAAACCTTCATCCTACCACTCTCTACATGTGTAGCACGTGCATGCACACACACACACACACACACACACAGTTTCTCATGCTGACTCTCACCCTCAGGGCCTGTCTAAGTGGGCCTCACAGCAGGGATCCTGGGAGGTCCAGTGGAGGCTGCCAGCCCTGCCCAGCCCAGTGTCACACCCACACCACTCCACTGGGCAAGTAGGTCACCAGACATGTCGGCCTGGATTTAAGATGGGGAAAGCGACTCCACAGCTTGATGGAAAAGTGGTACCTAGAATGTACCAGGCAGAGACACTGCTGGGAGGCTTGCCAAGCACAGGACACTGGATTCACTATGCCCTACACTGCCATGTCACACCAGACTCTTCAGTAGGCCCTGGAACTCGTCACCTGGAGACGAGTGAAGGGCTGGCCAGGCTCAGGGAGCCAGCAGGAGAGCAGTTCTACTGCAATTCCATCTCCCCTATAACTGTCACCCCAGCCAGCTCATTCATTAGCCTGCACTTTATGTGACAGTCTCTTCATCCATAAGGAGGATGATAAAGATCCCCCACCAGGTTTTTACAAGGAAATGAAGGAGTTAACATACACGAACTGCTAATGCAGGAACAGTGCTGGAGGTCACACTTTCTATCCCTGTTGGAGGAATCCTACCCAAGTCTGTGAGAGGCCAGTGACAGGCCCGTGCATCTGCAGCCGCCACGGCCCACTCTGGGGTGCTGCTAGCTGGAGGCGTTCAGGCCAGGCTCTGGGGCACAGCTCTCTGAACCTCAGCAGTCAGAGACAGGCAGGACCAGTCTGCAAACCTGAATACCTGGAGCACAAGGGCCAGTTTGTAATCACATTGAAAACCAGGGGCAGCAACTGCTTGTGACCCCAGCCCCAGGCTACAGCCTCACCTGTGTCACTGTTTTTCATCTTGGCCACATACCTGATATGGATCAGGCTCCACATCTGAGACTGTTTACTCCTCCATCTGGGGGTGGGGGTGTCTCCGCAGCCCCCGTGCAGAGGCAGGGCGGGTTCAGGGACATACCACAAGCAACAGCACCCAGGCTAGTCCTCACTCCCTCATCTCTTCCCCACACTGCCAAGCTCTGGCTGTTTCTTTCTCTTCTGGTCGTTCTCAGTTGTACTACAGAAATTTCTTTTAGCATACGCTCTCCAGATAGTTTGGGAAAGTACGGGTATTTAAATTAAAGGAACAGTACCCTCCCATTGCCACCGTCTAATAAGTGATGGAGCTAAGGCTTAGAGCGAGCGCCTCATCCATGTTAAGTTGTTAACATGGCCGATATACGGCACCCAACGTAATCCAGGCCACTTACCAAAACCTTGCCTCTTAGAGACCACTCATGTCATGTCGCCCATGAGAAGTGAAGGAATGTGGAGGAGGAGGACTAGCCCAGGGCATCACCTAGGGCATCTGCCGGTGCAGACAGAGAGCAAGTAGCATTTTCTCCCACTGAACTGCCTTTGCACAATGATCCCAGGGACTGCTTCAGCTTCAGGTATTGGACGAAATAAATGGCCACACACGCATCTCTGCATTTGGTTTTGATTTTTTTCCCCTACTGACACGATCCATCACGACAGCCAATGGCCTTTAAATGAGAGTCCACCAGACGTTCAGTGAGTCTTGAGTCTAAGAAAATGTCTCTCACCAGGAAATGCTTCATTTTATCAGAAAATGAGGACTTATGTAACCCAGTGTGTTTTGCTTTAGCTGCTGAGATAAATTCCGGGTTCAACTGAAAAGACTTTCCTCGGTCCAGTGTCAGCGGATGTGAAGCTGACAGGCACATAGGCACGGAGCCTCAAGCCCTGCCCAGCTGCTCTCCGCGTCAAGCTCCCACCCTGTCACTCAGGATAACAACACCCACCCAGCAGGACTCCTGAGAATTAAAAACTGACAGGAACACTGACCAGGTGGATGTGCCATGTTAGTTCTCCTTCATCCTTGAATTCTCCATCCTCTTATTTTCCTCTCCCTTCTCACCCAACTCCCGACCCCAAACCCAAATTATTCAGACCTGAATTTTTTTGGATAACTCCTATTCTAACTCTTATTTATTTTTACAGATAAGACACATGGTTTTTTCTCATAATTTGCCTCACATCTTTTAGAGCAACATGGCGCTTAAACACAGAACACCCATCATCTAGAAGTAGAAGGAAATTCAGAGTTGTTGCATAATGGACACAGACTTTAGAATAAAGGTTGGGAAATGTCACTCTCCAAAAATAAAGCAAGAGAGAACCAACAGGATAATTGACATTAGCCATCTGTGGCCATCTTTCCAGGAAATAACTCACTCTGTCTGATGACTGAGAATGTGACTGGTGAGAAAAGAGCATCCCTTAAAGCTCATAGGGGGATCAAAGCAAAAGCCCGTCCAGAGGACAAGCAAAAACCTAATAAAAAGAAGGTAAACTGTAATCTAATTAAGTATAATATGTCTCAGGAAATAGGTCTGCCAACTGATGACTAAAGAATCTTAAAGAGAAAGTCGTATCCATCAGGAACCAATTTCTAGAACTCAGAAATGACAAGCTTTTTGAACTTATTGTAAATTGCTAACTAGGTATAAAGTTGTTAACTTGGTAACAGAAAGGATACAAAGAAAATTCTCTAGCCAGTAGAGACTGCCTGTAGGATTGAGGGAGGAACAAAGGGAAGAAGGAGGAACTCTTGAACCTCACAACTAGAGGAAGGGACCCCGGGTTTAGAATTGGGCTCTCTAAATTGGGGAATGGGAGATGAGGCTGCTTCTGCCAGTGCTGGGTAAGGGATATTCTTGAGGGTCACTCCCAGAAGAGGAAGTCAAGCAAGAACTAAGCTCCCTCCTGGCTGCACTTGTGCTGGTCCTTGGACCATCCCCTCCTGGCAGGGTCCCCCTGACCATCAGGAGACCATCAGCAGAGCCCGATATACAGCAAGCAGACTCCCAGCTTGGGCAGCACAGAGCAGCATCGAGAAGGACCTGGAGCTGAGACAATAGTTTAATAAATTGCACATTACGTTTTGTGAAAAATGAGTCTCCCTTACTGCCCTAGGGAATGATTATTGATTCTATACAACACAAATATCCCCAGAATGGTGAAGGCCAATTCATCCATTCTCATAGAGGGAAACAGCCTATAGAAAGTACAGCTGCTCACCCAGTTATCTCCAGGTCTCCCCAAGACAAGCACCCCTAGGCGCCTGCTCTTGCAGACATGGTTCTCATCATCCATTCAGGAACTGTTATTCTTATTTACCAACATTCTATAATTCCGATCCATATAAAGCCCAATCTTTGATAATTTCCTAGGGAATTAATTGAGTTTCCAGGCCTATAAAAACCCAGAAAGAACCCCCCAGACCCATGCTGATTCTCTCAAAGCTCTGTCCAAAACAGCTCAGGGACCCCTTACTTAAAGGTGTGTCACACACTTCAATATTCATCAGGTCTCTTAAAAGCAATCACATGTGCGTCATTCGTTTCTACGAATGCGTTACACACAGAGAGAATTTTGCAGAGGGGAGAAAATAAACACAAACCTCCACCTTCTCCCTCGATAAACCCATTCATTCTAAGTTTGGCGCATTCACCCTCCAAGAGGTGTCAGTCAAGTTTAGGAACTACTGGAACCCCAGAAGCTGGAGTGTTCCACCTTCTCCATCCCCACTCTACATCTCAACATGTACAACTTACACTGGGCATGGTGGTGCATGCCTGTAAGTGGCAGCCTAGAAAGCCACGGCCAGGACCAGGGGTAGCAGTTCGAGTCCCACTCGAGGCAACATAGTGAGACCTAGTCCCAAAAAAAATAGCTGGGCATGGTACACACACACACCTGTAATCCCAGCTACCTGGGAAGCTGAGACTGGGGACTGCCTGAGTCTGTGGTACCCTGGGCAACGTGAACCTGCGGTTCCACAGGCAAAAATAGCGAGACCTAGTCTCAAAAACAAAAACAAAAAACATGTACAGCTTGCCCCTTCACAAACGTTCACAGCCCTGAAGAGGAGATCAGGAGCTCTGCTGGAGGGTCCCCCACCTTCAACTCAGACAGCCATGTGCAAGGTTGTAGGGGTGGCTACCCTGCACCTGATGCCACCCACCAATTCCAGGGCAGAATGGAGGATAAGCTTTACTTCCCCCACCCCCACCCCTAAAGGTCAGCTGCTCACAAGCAGTTTGACAAGAGTGTCTTCTAATGGAAAGACAGTTTCCAACACTTCAATCCACTGGCACATGACCAAGAATTAATCATCTAGAATGATTTTCCCTGGAGATTTACATCCACATGGGCACTGACACTCATATGCAGGTCATACTTCCCCCCTCCAACCACCACCACCTCCACCAGATTAAAATAATAGAGGAAAATAAAATTTATTGTTGTTTGACAACTAAAGATACCATCCACTCCTGACTGCCATTCATTCCAGAGACTCTATGTTGGATTTTCTTTTTAAGTTCTAAACTATGCTTTTCATACCTGTGGTTCATTATTTTCATTATAAACAGCCAGCTTCTTGGAGCTACCAGAATAACTTCATGAATAATAGCAGCATCTTTCAATAACCCATTGGAAGCTCCATGATATGCCCATCAATATTCAACTCTGAATAGAAAAGCAAGCACTCAAGTCTTCCAAAAAAGACCAAGTTCAAGCTCAAAGTCCAAAATCAAGGTGATCCAGTGAAGATGTGAGAACACCCTAACGTTTAGCAAACATTTCCAAAAGATTGAAAAGCTAAACGATGCTTCCTGACCAGCTGCTCCCAAACCTGGCTGCATGGAATCACAGGGGGAGTCCAACAGTCTCTGATTTAATTGGTCTGGGGTGGGTTCTGGGCATATGTCATCTTTCAACCAATCCCCCCACACACACACCGCCCCGGCCCCCTGTACTCCTAACACATGGCCAGATTGAAAACCACCAGCCTGCAGTTTAAGAAGGGGGGGCGGGAAAGAAGCAGCTGCAGGGAAAAATCAACTGAGACAGGGAAGAAGGAAAGGAAAATGAAGAGAGAAGATGACAGCAGAAAGAGTCTGATGCTACTGCAGTCTTTGAAATGTCACTCTCGTGTGCAGGAGTTAGAGTACAACTGATAGGCAGATTCCTTCCCCCTGAAACGGTTCGTTTGTGAAGCTCAGTAATTAGTGGTCATCAGAGAAGGTAGCTCTTAAAATACAGAAACCAAGCATGCCCTGACAGGCCATGCCCCCCTTCTCTCCAGGGGCAAGCGATACTGGTTCTGGACAGACTGTGCCAGATGCTTGCCACATGAAAGGAGGCTACAGAAGCCAGCTCCCAGCCAGGACCTTCACTCCCCCCCATCCCCTGGAGGTGGGGGGGCAGCTCTCCAGGTGAAGTATGTTCTTCCATGGAAGGGAAGGAAAGCAGTTGACCGGCACAGCATCATTTTGCATTTCTAATGAAATTACCTACATATACCTTTTCAGTCAGAAAGCAGGAAAACTGAGTATGCCTGCATATGTGTACACATGTGTGTACACGTGTGTACGTCCACAGCTGCAGAGAGAAAACTACTTTCCAGCTGAAAGCAGGTGCACACATACCTGAAACACATACATGCAACACACAATTTACTGAGCATTTTCTACCTACGTATCTGGAAACATCGTTGGCTATAACAAGTATTTCACAAGCAACATCTCATTTAATTCGGTTATCTTTATTTGTAGAGGAGGTGACAGAGATTCAAGAAGGTCTTTGTGTGATGACACACAGTAGAAAGGAGAGCGAAAACGGGAAGCAGGCAATGACTTCACAGCTCCACACTGCCCACACCACCTCCACAGCACACTGCCGGCGTGTCCAAAAGCACAAGCAGTAACATGACACATACCTGGGAGTAAGTGCTAAACCCTCAACATGCTTTATGGATCATGAATTATTAACTGCTCCAAGAGGTCCAGTCCAGGAGAGTTAGTCTGCAAGTGAATCCTCAATTCTGCAAAAGCTATGTCCTCTGCAAGGCTGGAACCAGGAAACAGCAAGGAGTGAAAAGAAATCAATCCTCTTAGCACACAAAGAAAATGGCTCCTTGTACAGTTATTTTCCTCCTCCACCTGTCAGACCACTACGATCGCACCCACCTCCACCCCCAAATGAGAAAGACAGTGAGTTCCAGTCTCCGAAAGGCAAGCTGGATTGTAGGAAATTCTCCCTCCAGGCTTGCCTCTGACCCTGTGTGCCCCTTTTTGCCTTTAGTGTGATGCATTTTTACACACACACACACACACACACACACACACACACTCCTCCAGCTGTATTACCCACTAAGGTGCTGGCAAAATAACTAGGAGGTGCTCTGGAGTTTACCGGCTAACCTAGTCCGCTCCTCATCAGGTTGGGAGATAACCAGCTTCAAGCTGCCTTCAGCCGCTGGTCAAAGTTCTTACCAGAATGACTCCCGATGTCTGCCCCCAGGCTCTCATAGGACCAACCTTCCAAACTCTCCAAATATTTGAGGCCTCTCCTTGCATGTAAGAATATCAGGTCCTGCAACAAAATCCCATCACTGGCTCTTTACAGTTCATGAAGGTGAACAGACCTTTCCCCACCACAAGGCACAAAGCTGGTGGTGCCTGAGCTCCTCCCTTAGGTGTGCCCATGGGCTTCAAACTCTTCTCAGGTCACCTGAGGCGCTCCACCATGCTCCTTAAAAACCTACTCCCTTTAACAAGCTGTGTCAGAGGACCTCAGGGTACTGACTGAAGTGTGAACAGATTGTGTGACTACCCAGCAGGCTCCTGGTGCTGCCTGGAGGTGACCCACCCAGCATTTTCAAATAAAACCACCTCTATCCTGTCAAGTGCCCCACACCTCCAAGTGCTCTCCTAGCAGCCAGTGCTCTACCAACAGTTTATCACGTAAGCATCGCTGACAGCCCAGAGCAAGTCAAACAGAGGTAGCTCAAAAACTCATGGCTGTGAGGAACCAAAGAACATCAGCTGCCTGCTCCCGCAACCAGCAGTGCACCCCCAAAACAGGCAGATGCCCAGGAACCACTTCCACCCAGGTGATTGTCTAAAGATTGCCATCTAGATACAGAACCAGTTGAGAATGATGAATTGGTGGGAGGAGGGTTAATAATGAAAAACTCCTTGCTAAATACAGCCGGAAGGGATGAGACTGCTTAAAAACAATTTATAATTCCATAGCTCGTTATCTCTCTCCTGTACCTCAGCATCCCTGCACAGTTCCTCTCCACTCCTCAGCCGAGGTGAAGCGGCACCTCCACCGATTAAGGCGCAATGATTTAATAGCTTAACTCACAAATATAGCTGGGGCCCGCTCGGCTGCACCGGCAATGCAGCATTTCTGGAGGGAAAGGCAGACGCTCTAATCGCCGCTAAGTCCGTGTTCACAGTGTACTTGGGGAAAAGCCAGAATCGCACCCAGAAAGGATGGTGCCTACCTGCCTTAACTAGCTCCACCAGACCATAGCTTTTACAGAGCGGGGACTCAGTGCAGAAAGGGGCAAAAGGACTTGCTAACCCCGGCCCAGTTTCCCAAAAGGAGCACAGTCCAGGGGAGCATGAGCAGGAGCCAGGGTGCATTATAAAAGCACAGGAGGCCCCCTCCAACCATCCCAACATCCACTGAGCCCAGGACGTGGGGGGGGGGGAGGTTGGGGCACGAGTCAGGGCTTCAACTCAACAGTATTTGCAGATCAGCAAACATGTGCTGGCTGCTGAGCACCACCCAGGGACTCCAATGACACAAGACACAAAAATAAATTCCTAACTGCTTACCAAGCCTCAACAACCCTCTGACCTTGCGTCACCCTTGCACACCGGGCCCTCCATTTGCCTAGGAAGGACTAGTTCATTCTGGCTCCAGGATGATCACATATGAGCCTCAACAGTCTGCCACCACATCCTGCGCTGGACACTTCTAATCTTCAGTTCTCCCCCGAAGTCCCTCCTCAGCCCTTTCTGATGATTATCTGAGCCAATTCCCTGGCCCCCTCATACCGCCCTCAGCAAGAGGCTCCACCTAGTGACATTCCAAACTGGCATGGCAGCCCCTGCCTCTACGCACTCCCAAAATGGACATTCCTAGTAAGGAAGACCCACATCTGCCTTACTTCCATGCCTCCTTGGATCCAGCACAACACAGCTGGTAGTACAAGAAGAAGGGGGACAGGGAAGTAGGTAGCAAAGCACAGTCTGGCCACAGTCTAGTGGGATGTGTAGGATCAAAGGAAAACAATACTGTGGGCCTCAGCAGTCTGGGAAAGTCCTAGAGGTGGACAGGAGCACAAGGTCAGAGACCCAGTGATGAGGGGGGCTCAAGCTCTGCTCTGCCAAACAAACAGCATCTTAGAGATTCAGACCACCCCCCCCCCAACACACACACACACACACACCCCACTCCCCTATGGCCCAATACCAAGGAGCTGGCAGGGGAAAGCTCAGGCCTACCCACAGCTCCAGTTCCCCATCTCTGTCTTGGGCACCTTCCTCTGCCCACACAGTAGAGTGGACAGGGCATTGGGGCCCCCTCCCAGGGAAAGACTAAGTGAGATGCCCCCAGGGGGTCTTACACGCAGCTGTAAGTAAGCCACAAACACTCCAAAGACAGCAAATACAATCTTACAAGTCCCCCGTTGTCACACTAAAGAAACTAAATGCTGAACGTTGACCATTGCCTTCTTACTCTCTGGGCACCGTTTAACAGCCAAGACAGCCCTTTGGAAGGAAAAGGCCAATGCCCTAAATGGGGGGCTTTAAATGGAAACATTTCAGTGTGCTGCAAGTTTGAGGGCTGCAGGCCACCTTCAAAGGTCACCTCTTAGCCTTCATCATTCCGGAATCCCCCTTCTGCCATCCTAGCTTCCAAATTAACACTGAAATGTACACATTCTGTGCACCTGGCTTCTTGACTGGCACCCCAGGCAATGCCAGATTTCCAGGTGTCCACATGTACACATCTCTGGACCTAGGGTTCTGTGGCAACACTCTTTTCCCCCAAAAAACACCTAACACAAAAATTATGAAGGGTGAATGAGCCAGACTCTGCCTTGAGGGTGAAGGAGGAGAGTCCACTGCTGGGGTCCCAGGAGCACCCCACAGAGGTTGGGGCAGCACCAGAGACCTTGGGAGAAGGTGATTGTCTGAAAGTCTGTGGACGGTCAAGGCAGGAATTGAAGCCAGATGCCCATGAAATTACTCCAACAACTCCTCTTTCTTCTTAGTGCCCCTGGGAATGGACACTGCCCTCTGATCAATCACAGTATCTTAGAGACGTGACTCCACCATGACACCTCAGGCCTCACCCAGCACTACAGCCTCACCTTAAAGATGGGTCGGGAAGGGAAGGGTTCTAACCGGATCATGGTAGTTCCATATGGCCCAAGAGACAAGAGAGGGAAATAGGCCACCAAGGAAGGGGACCTGAGCTACATCCCATATACAGCAAGTCACACCAGGAAATCATCATTCCCTGGTGCATGTGCTTCAAGCAGGCCCCCTTGTCAGAGAAGTGTGGCTCACCATTGGTTCTTAAAGCATCTATGAGAAAGGGGACTGAGCACGTGTCCCAGGGAAGGAAAAAGCCTCACTGAACTGCAGTAGCATCATCTCTATCATCTCAGTAATTTCTATCAGCCCCATTTCAGCAGACAAGGAAATGAAGACTAATGAGCATTAACATCAGAATTTGAACTCAGGTTCAAAGACACAGACAGGTTTGTTCTATCATCAGAGTCAAACATTGGGGTTTTGATATGGACGATCCTTCCAGTCATCACACAGTCTATCTAATCATCTACGACTGATTTCAGAGTCATCTTCATTAGCGCCGTCAGAGACACTGTAAGAATGCCCTACTCCCTGACAGAGCCAGTCCTTAACCCTGACAGAGGGGCTTTGTTGTGTTTGCCACGGTTATTAATTTGCCTTCTACTTGTCACCCACCTACGGTTTCAAAAGTCAGTCACACTAAACTAATGAAACTGAAAGAACATTTACTAATTGAAACCTCGTGGAAAAGTTTTCAAGTAACATGCTAGATTTGGATAATAACAGCTCAAGATATTGAAAAAACCAATTGCCAATTAGAGTTAAAATATTAATTATAGAGTCACATTGTTAAAAACCACATCCTGGTATAATTTTCAAAGACATGTTATAAGAGATTAAGGGGTAAAACTGGGAAATCATTTCGCAAGAAGCACACGCTGGAGAGAGACCCGGGAGGGTAGGAGCTTCCCAGCAGGCTTTCAGCAGACCCAGGTCACCCACCCACCATGGAGTCCAGTTTTCCTGCTGACGAAGAAGCATGAACTTCAGAAGTCTCTTTCATTCACGGCAAGGTCCACAAAGGTAAGTCTCTGGGAAGGAGGGGGAGAGGGAGGCTGGCCCCCAGGCTGGTGAATGCCAAACACACAGGACATCCAGTTTGGGGGCACCTCCCCCTCTCACACACAAGAGTCCACACCTAGACTAGCAGCTGGCACTTAGTGCACATATACCAGGCCCCAATCTGATTTCTTCTTCACTAAACAACCCACCACAATAGGTCAATGAGGAAACCAAGGCCCAGAGAGGTTAAGTAGTTGGTGTGATGTTACCCAGTGAACTGTAGAAGCCAGAATTCAAACCTGTGCTAAGAATCCTCCCAGAGTCAGCTGCACCGAGTGTTTCTCTACACACAGGTTCTAGGCCCCTACTGGCAGACACATGAGGTCAAAGCCAGATGAATCAAATGCCCCAAAGCGGACTGGCCAAGCTATCCTGGCAACTTCCTGAGACTCAACTCTCCCTCCCCCTACACCAACACTAAGGTGGTCAAACAGGCAGAGCTGCCAGTGCCTGGGAATCAGCCCACATTCCCAGGAGGGCCTGAGTCATCAAGACTGTAGACAGGCCAGACCCTGGACACACACCAGCCATCCAAGAAACCTTCCCACGGCAGAAGCCTACAATGGAAAACTAGCGCTGAGCAGAGCTTTGCCTTTAAACAACTGCAGGGCGCTTGATAAGGACACCCAAGGCTTTCCAGCACCAGAGTGAAAGCCTGGACGTATTAGATCACCAGAAATACCCTTCTGGGGCCGGATGGGCAATACGCCACCATGTGCTCTCCAATAGTTAGGGAGAAAAACTCTTTAAACTGAAAGTCATGTCTTAAATACAAACACTGCTGCAAAAATGACATACGCCAAGTCAGATTTACCCTCAGGGATGGAGGGTCCTTTACCTACATTCTGTTCTTCTGAAAACTAGTCTACACACATCTTCAGAGGCAAACGCGTGCTCCAGGATCCACATTATTTCTTGACACAGACTGACTTATGCCTTGTAAGTTACCAAAGGACAGCTGGTGCAGGGAGGTCCCCCTCCACAAGCCCACGCAGGAGGCCTGGGGCAACATGGGGAGGAGTACCCCCTTCATGACAGTCAACCTCATGGAGCTAGACCACCCAAAACCCCAGACTACAACTCCCCTGCAGTTCCCTGCTGGTCTTCAGCATCAGGAGCCTACAGTGTCAGAGGTGAAGGTGATGGTTAACAGTCCCCCGTAATCAGCACCGTGCAGGACTGCAGAAGGTTTGGGGTCAGCAGGAGAAGCTACTACACTGTAACCTGTTGATGAGTCAGACCCCAGTTCTGCAACCAGGACAGCCACAGCTGACTTTCTCCAGTGCCACACTGTGCATAGCGGGGGAAACACCAATGGTCCTGGCCCAGCTTTGCTACCACATTGCCTGCGGGGCAGTGGACAACCTCACCATCCACAGAAAGCTGCCTGTGCAAATGCAGGACGAAACCCAGTTTCTGACATTCTTCCAGGCATGGCAAAATAACAGGCAAGTGAGCAACGGTGCTGAGTGTTTCAGGCAGCTTGGCGACAGGACTGATGGGAACCTGACATACCCCAAAATATACCTTACAGAAAACACACTGCATTACACATGTATCAGAAATCTCTCACTCACAAATACAATGTAAAACGTGAAGCTCTGGCCATCGTATCATGTGGGAAACACAAAGGAGCAGTAGCTATTTATTACAGGTGTCCCTCCCCGGCTTTCCGCATGGCCCACCGTCTCCCCGCAGCCCTCTGGCAGCAAGCCCATCTGTCTGGGAGGAGTGAAAAGGCTGGCAGGACTGACAGCGGACAGGGTTTTGGCTCTCAAAGCACCTGTTCAATGAGAAGGGAACCATCAACATAGCAAACACCCAGGACAAACTCTGCTGGGTAACAGGATGTCTGGCCACTGAGCAGTCTGGTTCAGTGAAGCAGGGAGGGGCCACCTGTACAGATACGCCACACCCCCAGGTTCACCAGGACGAGCAATTTCCAGAAAAAGTAGGTCCAAAAGAAAGACTATATGCCTGGTGACACAGGGGACAATTCAGAACCTCTGAAGTATCCTTTGCAAAGAATCATCACTGGGTAGTCCCAAATTAGGTGCTGAAATAGACGAATGCACATTTTCACTGACTGCAAGAGCTCTGTGATTACATCATAAACATTCAAATGTGGTCCTTCAGAGGGTCAAATTCTACTTCACACGACATTTTGTCTTTGTCCATTGTTCCTGGCTCACAATTCCCAAATCCCCTGGAGTTCCCTGAGTCACAGGAGTACCTTCTGTCACAGTATTTGGACTCACATCCTGAGTTCCTGAAATAGCTTCATAGTCACAGAGGTGACACAGGGTGTCTTGTCATTTATAACACAACTTTCCAGCATAGTAGGGTTTATGTTAGTGAGGTAACCTCTGAAAAGTACCTAAGAATGGAGGTTGAGTGCCAGGGAACCAACCTGGAAAGCTCCATGCCTTAACTTGGGGAGGAGGAAAAGGGCCCCAATGTGGAAACAGTCACCAATGGCCAATGAGTCAATCAGTCCTGTCCATGCAATGAAGCCCCCTTAAACACCATAAGAAGGGGATTCACACACTTCCACATGCCACCATGCCAGGCCCTAAAGCTCTAAGGACAGAAGCTTCTTTGTTTGGGACACATCCTTCATCCCTTCATCTGGCTACTGATTCCTATTCTTTAATACCCTTTCTGATAAGCTGGTGATCTAGTGAATAAATGAATTTCCTGAGTTTTGTGAGTCGTTCTAATTGAGCCCAAGAGGGGGTGGTAAGAGCCTGTGATTCCCAGCTAGTAAGAAGCACAGGTAATAGCCTGAACCTGTGACTGGCATCGGAAGCAGAGGGCAGTCTCCGCTCTAGCTGGTTTATTTGGTGACTCCAGTTGGTTTATTCAGAAGAGCAGGGTTGTCACTTGTGACTGTGAGTTCCCTAATGGGGGACAAGAGTGTCTTACCTCTGCAGGTGGGGGTCACTTGTGAACAGAATATACCCAAACATTTATGAATGGGTCCTTGCTCACTGGGACTGAGCCCTTAACCTGTGGGCGCAGATGCTAACTCCCAGGTACAAAGTGTCAGAGTCAGGTTGAAGTATAGATGCCCAGATGGTGTCAGAGCACTGTTGGTTCTGAGGGCAGGGAGGGGGAGTGGCAGATGCCCCATATACACATTGGAAATTAGAAGCAAAAACCTTTTACTGGTCTTATTGCAAAGGCTTAAAGTGGGTTTGTTTGTTTTTTTTTAGTACTGATTTTTCAGCTGGTTTGTGAATTTAAAAAGCAAATATCCATAGACCTGTTACGTTTTTAGTGAGATGCTTCAAAAACAGTATGATAAACCTCACAAATAGTCTACTACAATAATACATTTGGTCAGTCTTGACCCACCAAACATGATATCCTGGCATCCATCAGCACTTTAGCATCTACAAAAGAGAAGGATTTCCAGAAATTATAACCCTAAAGCCATTATGCCACTAATATTATTAACAGCAATGCCTCCACTCTCTGCTACAATCAAGTCCCTAGTCAACTTGCCCCAACTCTTTACAAAGTCTCTCTCTGATCACTTATATTCCACAATGGGGAATAAATGAAGGAAGCAGAGTTCACCTCTTGAATCCCAACGGGTTCATGCTTCTCAGCAGCTCCTCTCTCAAAAGTAAAAGGCTGGAAGCATTTCTATCTATTTGAATTCAGGGGTGGGTGAGGACTGACACACACGCCCTTGAAGACCACCGTTCTCCCTTACCCAGGAGATCTCTCCTGAAAAAGCAGAAGAGATCACAGCTCTTCCATTCTAATACACATTTTTCAGAGCTCAACATGTAACCAGGATAGGTCTCACGGTGAGTGATAAGCGGGATGCACCAGGCAAGTCGGGGGGCACTCTCAAACACACAACACATGAGGGGCAAAGTCTGCAGGATGGATGTCAGGGGCCTAGAAGAAAATCCCAGAAACAGCAGTAATCACCATGACTCCCTCAAAGCCAAATCAAGTGGGACAGAACTAGATGGTGAACTGGGGAGTGGGGTCCTACATAATGACCAAGTTGTGTGAAGAGCCCAGAACCAAGGGTATTAAGTGCTTCCATGGACTTGAAGAAATGCTGCATCAATAAAACCTTGGTACAGGGAACAACTAAGTCTGAGGCAAACAGGCACTAACAGCTGTGAGTCAAAAAGTACATACTAAAAAAGTTTCAGGAACAGCTCACCAATGTATTTCACGTAGTTTCCTTTTTATCTACGCACAAGAGCGATGTATGGAAAAATCAATGTGTAATTAAGTCTAAAAGAGCTCTTTAAATAAGTAGAAAATAAAAATGTTACCTGATAAGAAAGCATTGTGCCACACTTCAATGGACAGTGCTTTTTTCTTTTCTAGTGGCACATAAAATAATGATTTTATAAAGAATGGCATCTTAGATTTGACAGAAAGGAGTCTAGTAGAGAGAAAGAGGAAACGAGTAATTGGTAAAGATGAGGCTGGAAGGAAAACAAGTGGGTGAGCTTACTGACAGAGGGACAGGGACTGGCCAGGTGTGGGGAGCAGAACAGGAAAAGGGGGCTAAGCCCTTTGAAGGTCACAAAGCAAATGCTCAAAATCTAGGTCAATGAGAAAGCCCTAGAGGCAGGAAAAAGCAGACAATGGAGCAGGGAGGCATGCACGCTGCATCAACCAGCTCATCATCCCGGACAGGCGCCCAAACCCCCAATGCGATAACACCCCATTTACCAAATGACAGAAGCCACGCTCGCTGATAACAGAGTGCTTAATTTATGGACTCTCCAAAACACAGGTCTGTAATCTGCATCAGCTGCACCATCTCCTAGGGCAGTTTAGCTGGAAAGAAAGACCCCTCATTTGAAGTATTCATCTCTCCCAAGCAGTGCACTCCCTGACCTGGCCTCTGCAACAGAGAGGGAGGAGCCTGACTCACTTGCGCCTGCAAACCCTGAAATGACCCAATCTTCCCTACCATGTCAGCATTCTAGTTTTACCCAGAAACCTGCTGCAGGCACAGCACAAAACCCCCCGCAAAATAGCTAATGACCCCTCAATGAGGTCTATGAAAGCTACTGGGTGCTCTCCCTGGAGAACCAGGAAAACCTGCACTGTCCCACTGTCGCCCCTCCTGACAGTGTCGGTGGACAAGGAAGCCCCAAGTCCACTTTACTTGCACTGATGTCACAGATCATGGGGCCTGAATGTGGCCCAGCTTTCCAGGGCCTGGGTCCCAAGCAGGCCTCTGGCCTCTGGCTTCCTGGGGATTTGCACCAACAACCACCCACAGCAATCGAAGCGGAAGCCCTGTGCTGGAGTAGGTGCGCAGAACCAGACAGGAAGTGATAATGTATGTGAAAGCCTCCTACGCGGGCGGGTGTGATGTAACGGTACACACACCATCACAATGGATAAGGCAGGCGTACACCAACTTAGCACTTCACAGACATCAGCTCAGAAATAAAGCCACAAACTCACTCCACAAGCACATTCTACCAAGTCAACCAGCAAATCCACCTGGAGGTGCCTGATGCAGTCCTGGGGGCAAAAGGGGATGGGGGGGGCTCAGTTGGGGTTGGAGGGGCTTGTCCCCAAACATGTTGTGGTAAGAGAAGACCCAAGATTTCCACATGATGGAGGAAGTTCCGTCACTGACAACCCAAGGTAACAACCTTCAAGGGATAACATTGGTTCCTTTATTTAAAAAAGACCAAGGAGCATAGAGATAGCTAACATGGCTGGCTCCAGTGCAGCCCGGGCTTGTGGCCGAAGCCAAGTGCACCACAAAGGCTCACTTCCTTCAAGTCTCAGCTGAGACCTGCTCAAATACCACCTTCCTGAGTGACCACTGACTTCACATTGCAGCCTCTCCACTCCTACTCCTAGTCCATCCCACTCCTAGTGCCCTCACACGCTGTGTTCTCCAAGGCACGCAGAGTCTTCTTCTGAGCATGTAATTGACTCACCTGCCATGAGTCTGTCTAGCTCGCCACCCACAATTAAAGTTCTGGGAGCACAGGAATTGTGTGGCAATTACGTTCACTGCCATAGCCCTAAATACTCACCCCACCCCCCACCCCCATGGAGAGCCTGGCACATAGCAGGCACTCAAAAAAGTACTCATTGAAAGATGAGTAAATGGGACAAGAGCCACCTTTCACTTCTGCTCCCCTGGCCAGAGGGGCAGATGGGCTGCTATGGGCTGTGTCTTTAGGGTGGGCCAGGGCCAGAACACAGAATATCTCAGAGCAAAGGGGGAAAAAGAAGAAACCATCAAAATGGTTGGCGTCATCATCAAAGCATCCGTGTGTGCCTCTGCTCCACATTGCCTTCCAGCAGCTCTCCAACAGGACAAGGACAGTGTCCACACACAGAAAGGACTGGGTAACCCCAGTCTAAGAGCAAGCCATCTCCATGCCACAGGATGCCAAAAGCTGCGGGTTACCCCACTGCCTCCAGGGGTCCAGGAGAGACTTCTACCAACAGATAAGCAGGCAGTTGCCAAGCGCTCCCTCTGCAAAGTTGAGGCTCTTACTCTTCACCAATAAAATGACAGGGCTGCTAGGAGGAGTGAGAGCATTCCCATCTGTAGGACATTAGGGCTTGCCCAGCACACAGTGGGTGCTACAACTGCCTGAATCATGTTTCCCAGGGACCCACCCTAGACCACACAGAGAAGCAGTCCCATTTGGTGGAGGTGGCAGGGAGAACACAGAACCAAGTTAACCCTGACCACAGCCATGGTTCTTAAACAGGGACATCCCCTCCAGCGAATCCCTGTGGGCACTGCTGCCTCCACAGCAAACTGGGGGTGCCACCAGTATCTACTGGGTGGAGGACAGGGGAACCACTAAATATCTGACCAGGCACAGGGGACCCCACACAACAAAAACCACGCAATTCAAAATGCCAACATGTCAAGGCTGAGAAACCCTGAACTAGAGTGCAACCACTGCCCCCAAATCCCCCTGTCCCCACCAAAGCACGTGTCCTGGTTTGGGACCTGTAAATTCAGCAGCTCCACTCCCAGCCATCCAGGCTGCCCCCCACACACACCCCAGCCAAGAGTCACCAGGCAGGAAGCTGCAAGCCCTGACAGGACCAGCTGGCTGACAGGAGGGGTCTAGGAGCACGGAGACTATGAGCAGAAGATACTGTTCCCCAGGGTGGAAGCACTAGGTCCAGCCTACCTCATGCCCCCAGGCAGCCACACCCTCCCCACTCCCCACCAGCCCCCAGCCTCCTCAGCCTCTGCTGCTTCTTGACAGGCAGACTCATGAGATACTGGCTCTCAGAAGCTGGGAAAGCTTTTTAAATGTAGGCCCTGGAGTAAAACTCTATGCGACTGCTTTTGGTTTTTCAAACCTAGCTCTGATGAATCACTGCCATCTACATTCCAGCTAAGAAACCCAATCCATACAGAATGACACAACTCCAGGGCCCGTGCACTGGACATGACTTAATTTGAAAAGGCCAAGTGTTTCACCAGAGCTGCAGGGGGCAAAGTGAGAGCAGGAGCAGTAGAGAGGAAGGCCCCAGGGAAGGATAGGTTAGTCCCCTGGAGGGCTGGCTGCCGATTACCACCGTCATCACGGTTAGCTGTGTTCTCTGCTCTCTCCTGGCCAATTCACCCTATGACACTACCCGGGGGCAACTGCTAAACTTGAGTCTGGTTTTTTAATTTCCTAGAAATAGATGCAGCTCCAGTGATGAAACAGATGGGGAAGACCCTAATGACAGGACAAGGTCAACTCGAGCGCATGCCTGGCACTTCCACACCTGGGGTTACCACTAAGGTCACACAGCCAAAGGTATGCGGAGCCTCACACTAGTTAAAGGGTGAGACTGAGGTGGACTCCAAAGACCACGTGTCCTCACCTATGCTGGGGTGAGCCTGGGGGGGGGGGAACCCACCCAGGAGGGTTTGCCTGGGAGGCCCTCCTTCAAAGCCACAGCAGCCTAGAGGCAAGGACCCCCAATAGTGACACAGTGCCCAGGACTCTGGAGGGAAAGGTGATCTCTTAGGTGAGGGAAGTGAAATCAGGTCAACACCTTTGATCCAAGTGGCACGTTCACAGGAGTGCTACTCAGCGCATTCCAGGGCCACTGCGGTGTGGGCGCCAAGGTGGGGTCCCAGCAACGCCAGGTTTCACCTCTTTAGTTGCTGGTCAAGAGGGAAGGCCAGGACAAGGCTGGGGTATCCCCAGGTTGTCTCAGGAGTGGTATTCATTCAAGAGCTCACTGCTTTCACCTGTGTGGCATGGCTGGGAGGGGTATCTGTCTGGATATCTGGCCCACAGGTCTTACAGCTTCCAGAACAGGATTCAGAGGGAGAAAAGAAACTAAAAGGGGAAGTAGGCTTGACCAGTTTTGGCTATTTTCTCACCCCATGATTTCTGCTGGGCCAGCTAGGAGGCTTCACATATCTTCTTCCCTAGGAGCACCTTGCCTTCTTCCAGGGATCCCTGCCAGAACTTAACAATCACCTCCTGCATATGCCTGTGTCTCTGCCATGGGCAGCCTCACCACCTCCTGCTTCCACTAAGCCAGCTGCCTCTGGACTTGCCAGGCAGCCTGCTTAAAACTAACATCTTCCCAAACTAACTTCCCACTCCCCCAGAGAGCTGAAAATCACGAATGGCAACCACAGAAATGATAAACACAATGTCTGTCTCCCTGCCCCAGTCACCTTTCTGACCACCTCTCAAATAGCTCTTTGTGATCCAAACAAGGACCCACTGGGAACAGGGGGAGAAGACCCACTGAGGGCCGGAAGCCTACACACGACTACACACACTCTGCTGAGTCCCCCCAAGCCACCCCAAGGTCTGAGAGCAAGTGGACCCCTTCGTGCCAGGTACAGCTGCTTGTCTTTCATTCTGCTGGAGGGTGAAGGGAAGCGCTCATTATTTTTGCACTGTTTATCAGTCACAATCTGTTTCCATTATGTTGGAGCACCCAGAGGCAGCCACAACACAACTCCAGAACAAGGAAACTCAATTTTCTTGAGTGAGAAGTTTATATTACAGTGCCATTTGTCAGGTTCTCCAGCTAGATGGTGTCTTCCTCCCATGCTCTTTCTCTCCCACCACAGCTTCAGACTCTCATTTTAGATGGAATTTCTTCAGACCCCAAAGCAATTATATGTAACAGGGATGACATGGCCCCCCTCTTCACATCCACCCACAGGCATGCTTGCAGATCTGCTGACACCCATCAAGCGCACGGCACGCTTATGCTCAACCTGGAACCACGCATGCCCGAGTGATGATAGCCATCTCCCCCTCTGTCAGGGAAGCAAGCAAGGCTACTGAGGGAGGGGCAGGAACCCAAGCCTGGGTGGGAACCTCCTTGCCACAGAGCACCCACTCAGGATGCGCCATTCAGCAGCAACGCTGTTCACAAAACTCTCAAAGAATGGGGTGTTCTCCACCCACTTTCCCACTGGCTGCTTCTGGATGGGAACCCCTTTTGGACACCAGGTTGGGCATCAGAGAACTGGCCAGCATGGTGGACATAAACTGTGCTCCCATTCATGGTATTACTAGAACAAGTTTGAAGCAACTGATGAAACCATCGGAGTTACAGGTGCAGGGCTGAAAGGAAGGAAAACTACCGATTATGTAGAGATCAAGTCAACTTACGTTTCCCGGGCATATTGTCAAGGGCACATTTAGGCTCTTCTTCGTGTCTTTCTCTTTTCTCCCCCCCTCCCTCCACCGCCCACCAGATGCCACCCATCAGCACCTTCTCTCTGCCAGCACCTACCAGTAGCATTTAGTTCTGGACACAAGATAAAAATAATTCTCCCCGGCCTTAAAGATGCGGAGACTGAGGATCAGAGAGGTTCAGCATACTAGTAAAGATCACTCAGCAGGAAGGAACAAACTACTAGTGTCATTCAATGTCAGCACACAGAGTCACACCACTGCCCTTCATTTGAATGTCTACTAACCATTGGTGGTTCCCTAAGATCAACCAAACTGAGAACCAATAAGTCAGTCTGGCATTCAAAGTCCTCTACAAAGTAATGCCTAACTCATGTTATACCTTAGTGTTCCCCTAAACATGCAACAGGCTCTAGGCCCCATTCCTCCCCGAGTGCACTGTCTCAACCCAGGTCCTCCAGCCTTGGACCCCCCTGAGCAAGCGCCATAGCACCTGTGCCAGCTCACAGAAGAAGGTGGTGGGTACCATACAGCTGTGAGGGTTCCCTGACCTCCCAAAGATGTGGGAAGCACAGGGTCACAGGCCTGGACACACTCCCGGTCAGCAGAGCTCATTCTTCACAGGCTGGAAAACCCTTTTCTTTCTCCACTCCACAACCCCACTTTACCCAGAGGCAGAGCATTTCCACCCAAACCCCATCCTCTCTTCTGGAGCTCCCTCCACCTCCAGTGCCCAAGGCCCAGGGGAGATTTAACATGATTAAAATTTTAAAGCATTTAAGATACTCAAAGGAATCACATCCTTGAAGTGCAAATCACCAATTTAGGGGGAAAGAGCATAATACAGAGGAGTGCAAGGGTCCATACAAATGTAAATGAAGTACCATTTTAAACAATATTGTGCCTATACAGACTGGCCACACACAGGGAACCTCAGTCCTGACTTCCACTTGTCAGCAAGGTCCAGCAAGGGTTGATTCTTAGCACTTGCTCCTGTCGGGTTTATAAAGCTGCAGTGAGGTGAGCTAGCTTTCTGGGTTTTGCCACATGGAGAATAACAGTCCTGAGATGAGTTATTTAACAGGCAGGGCACACAGCCATGAGCAGGGCTGGGGTGCTGAAGCAGCAGAAACACCAGTGAGGCTCGCATCAGACAATCCCCCAAAGTTTAACAATAATGCCTGGTTCCTCATGAGAAAACTGCAGCGTACAGAACAATGGGCTCACGATGGAATGAGCCTCTTGGCTTAAAGAGTATGAAACGACAAGAAACAGAAGGCCACTTACAGCTGAAAAATGACAGCTAGTATTTAACTGCTGCCTTTACAGGCGTACCTCATTATCTTTTTATGCCCATACTTTACCAACTAAAAAAACTACACATTTCCTTTTATCAAGAGGAGGAACTAAATTTGAAAGAAAGATTTTAGCCTCTCAATCTATGGAAACAATGCGGGAGGAGAGAACACTAGGCTGTGTTCCACTCTAGGTTAGGAAGTTGAGGCAGGGGCTGGATGGCTCTGTTCACCCCCTCCAGAAACAGCCCCTGGGCTCTCTTTCTATCAGCACCCAGCACCCTAAGTTAGTGAGTGTCCTACTGCAATTTCAAAAGTGAGTGCACTGACACACCTCTCTCTCAACTGACAACCACTAGTGCATTCTAAAGGCTAGGATTAAATTTTATGTTCATTGACAAGCTTCCAAATCACCAGTCGAGGCAACTACCCACACTTTTTCTGAATCAATACCTCCCTACGCCACCAGGCCACTAGGCGCTCCTGCAATTTTTAACTAAGGATAGCATTTAAGAGGTCAGCAGGGTAGACCCCATCCATCAGCTGAAGTCCACCAGCGAGAAAGCAGCCTCTGCAGATGTGAAGCCCACTCTTGCTGTGTCCAGTCACATGTGCCAATTAGGGTGGCGAAGCAAGGAAACAGAGATGCCAAGAGTGGCTTATTTGCTTGGTTTTCTTCTGGATGAGAGGCAGAAAGCGCTGGCAGGTCTCACAAACTCACCTGGGTATGTAGAGCCACCAAGGCACTGCTCACTGGGAAGCAAAGTTTCAAAAATAAGTAATTTCCGTTTAGCATGGCCATGTATTTCAGGAGGCTAAGTTGCTTTCACTCTCCTAGCTGTTCAAGAATAAAAGGTGACTTCAGGTACATATCAAGTTCCCTGCATTTAAAAGGAGGGTCGGGAGCGTGGGGGAGGAGTGGCCACTCAGAATACACCCTCAACTCAAGCACCAACTTAGGCCAATTCAGTATCTGGAAAGACTGTTTGCCTCTCTGGCCCGCCAGACTGAACCAAGCCATGAAGTTCACCAAAAAATCAAGTAAGAGACTTCGGTCCATCTACTAGCCTCAGCTGAGAAGACATGGACAGCTCGAGGGACCTACAGACCAAGCGGGAAGAAGTCCCTGAGTCCTGAATCACAGTCCTGATACTCAGCAGTCAGGTTTTAGGGCTGAAGTCTGTGGACTACAGTCAGCCCCGTCTGGTTTGATCCAGGATGCCACGCCGTGGGTCCAGTTAACTCAGAAATTCCTGGGTTTGCGGTGTCACTCACAGCAATGGTGGTGACAGGATTTGGGAAAAAATAACGCTGCTTTCAAAGCCTATTGGCCACCAAACCACAACACCGCCTGTCTGCGTGTGCACAGCCCGGAGCCCGGCTCTCTGGCGGGCGCACGGCCGCAGGACCGCGCAGTCCCGGCCTCACTAGGCGCTCCATTCAACCCGGAATACTCCGGCTGTCCAGAGCAGCTTACACGGTCCCCAAGGCCTCATCACCGCCCCGGGGCTGTGGTAAAAACACTCAGAGGAGGGATGTCCCTGCGAGCGGGGATGGGCACCCGGGAGAGCCCGTCCGTATCCGCAGGGGCTGAGCGGGACTGGGGGTAACGCCGGGGATGCCAAGGGGAAGGGCTGGTGGGATATTTTGGTGGCCCCCCCTCACACCGCCAAGCGCAGTGGTTCGGCACTTAAAACGCCCAGGGGAGTCTGTTTAATCCCGCATGAAGCTAAACTGCGTGGCCCCCGCCCCCAAAGGCAAAGGGCAGAGAAAGGAGCAGAGACCCCCAAACTGCTCCCTGTCCGCCGGGTGACATGCCGGAAGGGGGTGAAGATCTGCAGCAGCTAGTACCAGAGGGCTGAAAAGAAACTTGGGACTCTCCGTCCTAATGGACAAGACACGCTGGAAAAGCAGCCGCCGCTGCCTCCACTCCTCTCCACCCCCTTTTGTGTTCCCAACACCCTCACCCCTAAACTTCCCACCGCAGCAGACCGGGTTCTCGGCGGCCGGACAAGACTCAAGTTAAATTACGTAGATCAGAGAAGGGGGCGGGGGGAATTACGGATGGGAAAGAGGGGACAAGAAAAGAGTCCGGGGTCTCCAGCCCCGCGGGGCTGCACCGAGTACCCCTCGCCCCGAGCCGGGCGCACGCGGAGGGGCCGGGTGCGCCCCCTGCCTTAGGAGGCCCGGGCGGGGCGGGTGGCCCGAGTAGAGGTTCGGGCAGAGAGCTGGAGGGGCGGGGAGCTCCTCGCTCCGCGCCCGGCAGCCACGTCCGAGCGAGGGGCTCGGCAGCGGGGCAGGAGCGCGCTGGCACTGAGACGGGCCGGGGTGCAGCGGGAAGGGGGAGTCGGGGGCTTGGGGGCTTCGGGGTGCCCGCCGCGGGCAGGGCGTCCCACTCACCTTCCTGCCGGCGCCTCCGCCCGCGCCGGCGGCCAGCGCGGAGCCGCCCCCCGAGTACATGTAGTAGGCGATGCCCAGCACCCACAGGAAGGCGAAGCAAAGCAGCATCCGCGAGCGCCGCCGCATTCTCCCAACTCGGCCGCCGGCCGCGGCCGCCGCTGCTCGCGAGTGCTGCCGAGGCCGGCGCGGGCGGGGTGCGGGCCAGGGGAGGAGCGGAGGAAGGGGAAGGGCGCGGCAGCGGCTCCTCCTCCGGCGCGGGTGGCTGCTCCGCGGCGGCGAAGGCGGCGCGCACTCGGCGCCCGAGCTCCGCCCCGGGCCGGGAGCGCCGCGCGGCGCCCGAGCAGGAAGCGGCGGCCTCGGAGGCGGCGAGGGGGTCAGGGAGCAAAGGGCGACCAATCGGCGGCGGCTGCGGGGGCCCGGGCGCGGGCCGGAGGAGGGGATTACCGCGTCTCCATGGCTGCAGCACGCCTGCCTCCGCCGGGACGGCCTCCGCCGGGACGACCTCGGCGCCGCCCCGCCCCGGCCGCCGCCCCGCCTCCTCTGCGTCGTCCCCGCCGCCGAGCCCCCACCTCCCGTGAGTGACAGGTGGCTGGCTGGGACCCGGGGAAGAGCGCGCGCACACGTGCGCACACACACGTGCACACGCACAGGGACCCTCCGTCACGGCTACCTCGCGCTTCCCCCGGATTATCACCTACTCGGTCCGCCGTCTTTGGGACCGCCCCAGACCCCTGACGGGCTCGCTCGTACAGACTACCAAGCTGCATTTTTTTTTTTTTTTTTTTTTTTTTTGGTGCAACCCCCCCTTCTGGGCCCGACTTAGCTGCTACTCGCTGCAGTTTTCATATTGCTCTAGCTGTAAAACATCTCTGATCCCCTGATATTAATTGTATTTATGTGTTTAGGCAGAGGTGGGGGCCTAGAGGTAGAAACAGATAAGTTTCAAGGGAGCACTTTTCTGCAGTGAACAAAGCACTTACTAGCAGGGTTTAGTTTTGTTTTGCTTTTTTAAGTAAACGTGAAATAGAAGAGGAAAACGATATATGCATACATATGTACATGTGTGTATATTTATTTTTAATTTTTTTAACTTGTTGCTTTCTTGAAAATGCAGAATTACCACACTAAACGACTTTAAAAATGCAAGACAGATCAGTCCTGTAACAGAATCACTTTAACCTTGACAATGCCCTTGTAACATGCAAAGTTTCCAGTGAGACAGAAATGTTATTTAGCACTGATGTTTTTCACTGATTTTGGGAACTTCGTAGTTGAGAGGATAATGGCAGCTGCCAAAATCTGAATCTGCTCTGAATTGGCTTTGCAGGAGGAGGAGGGCGTGGGGAAAACAAGACTCAGCATTCCTAGGACAGAGAATGACATGAAGGAAACTTCAAATTACTTAAGTAGAAAAAAGGAAAAACATCAGATTCCAACAGAGCTCCCTCCTCTGTTGCCAAGGACTCAAGTACAATTCAGAGTTAAGTCCCTTTGTAAAGACAAAGTCTCACAAGAACTAACAACTGAATACAGGTCAGTTTCTTGATTGAAAAAGAGAAGAGGTTTGAAAGGGAATAGGACAGGAGGTGGCAGCCTTGAAGAAGTCTTGCTTCTGGGCAAAGTCAGATAAATAAAGGGTAAAATCCTTTGGAAATCTAGCACTGAGAGGAAAGAAAGAAAAAGGGAGAAATTAAAGCTTATGCAGAAATAAAAGAAAACATCCCTTCCTAGCCACTGTTATCTATTAAAAATTGTACTTCATTATACAGATAGAAGTGAACATCCTTGAACTAGGAACCCTGTGTCAAATGCCTAGTAACATAAAATCACCAAATCAACCACATACACTGCAACTGCAAAAAGGAAAGCCAAATACAGCACATTTCTTATGATGAAAAAGCTAAGCATAGTATTTCAACTAACAAACCCTCTCCCAACCATGAAGCAGAAAACAATTATAACACTACAAATCTGAAAAATGTATCTTCTATTCAGATTCACACGGGTAGGCAGACCCAAACACACACGCATATAGGTTTAGATACCAGAAGAATCAGAAATTCAAAGGTAGACTAGATTACACAAAAGTTAGGAAAAAAGATGAGAATTCATCATATCCAGGAAAGCAATGGAAAATAAAAACAAAACTCCCAGAAACCAAGAGTAAGGATAAAATGCCCAAGAAAGAAGGTACTCATTTATAAAAATATAAGAGGGCACTGAATAATGGCTAAAAAAAAAATTAAGAAATTGAAAATAAGAAAGAGAAAAAGGTTTATAAGATTAGAGATAAGTGGTTGAAATGAAAGCCAGGAAAGAAGAACCAAATTACATAAAATTGGATTCCTTAAAGCAAAAACACCAAACATTGAAACAGAATTAATATTAGACCTAAACCCCAAATGTAATGTACAATGTGTTGGCACAATCTATTTGAAAGTTAAGAGTAGTTCCTGAGTTCAAGAAGGAAAGTAAATTTTCTTTTTTAAAAAAGAATTATATGAGATGCTGGATGTGAACTAAACTTACTGTGGTAATCATAAGTCAAAACTACTGTTCTGTAGACCTTAAATTTATACAAACTTGGCTGTATGACAGTTGAATCTCAAATAAACTGGAGGGGGGCGAGACCTATAATCCCAAAATATTCAGAGATAAAAGAAAATTTAATTTATAGATCAAAATTGCCATTTATATGCCTTAGAAAACTGATCTGGAATGATCAACTCTAACATAAATCTAAGTAACACTATTAGGTAACACTATTAGGTTTTAGGGACAAAAAGACCAAATTACTGAGAGAGTTGAGGATTTTGGCTGACAATCACACTGCTTAGAACATAAATCAAGGCAACAGTGAAGCAGCATTTATAAGAAACTCAAGGATAGGAATAACCAGCCAAGAATTTTTGTGTCCTGCCTTCACAGACCAAGGCTACAGACAAACAGACATGAATTGAGTTTTAAAATCAATAGTCTTTTCTGGAAAGTTCTTCTCTCCACCAAACCATTAACAGTGGAAGGCCACAAAATGACTAAGGAAGAACATATATGCAATTAGTGGAAGAACAGTATGCACACATTATACTTTCCTATAAATACACCAGGAACAACTAAAAACAATTGAAGGAGAAGGAAAAGAGAGAGGGGGAAAAACAGAATCATACCACTGACTGTTAAATAAGTGATAGTAGGATCCAAAGAACACCATATAAAATTGACAGCCCAGGTGGTAGAAGGTTAAGAAACAAAAAGAAGAACTTGGGATAATTCAAAAGTATAATCTTTTATACCTATATATAAACGCAGGATGATCTAAAAATGTAACCACTAAAGCAAAATATAAATATTCCAAAATATTGGAAACCCTATTTCAATACCTTAAAAGAAGAAAAGTTGCATAAAAAGAATACACACCAAATGTATTTGATGGTGATAAAATAATATCAAATATTAAAATAAAATGTGTGAAGGATGAGACTAAACCATATCAACATATTAATTTATAAATGGGTTTTAACTTGCCTATTAAAATTTTTTCAAGTTTTATTGTAAAAGAACATCCAAGCTGGAACTGTAATCCCAATATCAAACAAAGTAGAACAAGGCAAATGAGACAAAGGAGGACAATTTATAGACACAACTTCAACTATCCATGAAAGTGTATCAAATGTATATCAGTAAAGACTTGATCAGAGGATAAAATCATTCTTAATAATATGGAGTAAGAGATATATGATAAGTTCCAAATTTTTCGCAATGTTGGGGGAAAAAAGCAAAGGGGATGGAAATCTATTTCCATTGCACATGGAACAGGTTTAAAGTCATTATTGGCCTGGCAACCAGAAAAAAAGCTGGTTGGGACTTGGGGAAAAACCCAGACAAAGAAACTGCAAGGATAAAATAGACCTCTTGAGAACAGGTAAAATCTGTGAAGACAAACTGGATCTACTTCCAACATTAATTATACAAATAAGTAAACAGAAGATTTTAAAAGCCACAATGAAATATCACTTATGTCTACCAGTATGACTACTATTTAGGAAGATTATGTATGTATACTTGCATATAATGTCACAAATGTTGACAAATATATGGAGACATTGGAACCTTGTGCACTGGTTGTAGAAATGTAAAATGGTACAGATATTCTGGAAAACTCTGCTGTGCCTCCAAAACACAGACAATTCTGCTTCTAAGTGTCTCACTAAAAGAAGGGAGAACAAGGGCTCAGATACATTTGTACTCCCGTGTTCATTATTCAGAAGAGCCATCAGGTGGAAGTAATGGAGCTTCCATCAATGGATAAACTGATGAATAAAATATTATTCAACAATGGAATATTATCCAGCCTTAAAAAGAAAAGAAATTCTTACATGTTCTACAAAGTGGATGAATGTTGAGAACAGGACTTTGTGTGAAATAAGCCAGTCACCAAACGACGAATACTACATGATTCCCCTGATGCAAGGCACCTAAATTTCGAATGCCCAAGTTATATAGAGAGGAAGCAGAAAGGTGGTTATGAAGGGATGAGAAGGAAGATAAATGGGAGTTAGTATGTCACTGATAAAGAGTTTCAGTTTGGGATGATGATAAAATTCTGGAGACAGATGGTAGTGATGAATGAAAACAATACGAATGTACTCAATACCACTCACTTGGCCACTAAAAATGGTTCAAATGGCAATTTTTATTGCATATTTTTTACTACAATAAAAGGCATAATAAATTGGAAGTTATTACTTCCACAAGTCATTACTTCCACATGTCATAGATAAAAGGATCCTGTTCTTAATATTGAGTGAACTGAGAAACTGAACTCAGCAAAACACATAAATGGACAAGTCATAGTCTGAGTCTGTGAACATAGATGAGAAGACTTAACCTCATAACCGAGTTGCTAACTGAAACTACCAAGACACGTTCCCCACCAAATTGGGGGAAAAACAATTTTTAAAAACTTGACAAACACTGCCATCCAAAGTATAAAGAAGAATAATGAAGGTTTCAATAAATAGGTATGGAGTAATACACAATTTTTGTTATAAATGAAAAAAACAAGGTGCAATAGAGTAAATATTAGTTGCTACATTTTGTGTAAGAAAGATAGGAAAATAAGAAAACATACAATTATGTCTAATTTGGCAACACAAACACAAGCTCACATTCATTCACACATACACTGCATAATAAACCAGACAACAATGGAATTGTTTGTATATAAGCAATGGAGTAAGAATGATGACACATGTCTGAGTATAGCTTTCATCTGAACTTGACTCTTGGAAACATGTTAATATCCTATGTATTAAAAAAAAAGCAAAAAACAGTCAACAAAACCGGAGTGATACTAAAAATTTAATTCAAACAGAAGTACCTGAACCTAACTATATTGTGTGTGACTAACATAGACATACTGAAAGAACTAACATACATAATGTTTGAACCAGGTACTTGAGTTTATTCCCTCAGTCTAGTGAATAAAAGAACTGCAAACAATTCTTGAACTCTTTTATGTTTTTTCATAGTGTGTGGGTGTAGCAATTAAACCATTTTATGCATATTTTGCAATTAAGCAAATCAGAAAATGTATTTTATTTTTGGAGCTGAGTTTCACTATGAAAGAAGGGAGATAAAATATGGAAAGAAGAAAGGCAAAAAAGATTCCCATGAAATTGATGTGAATTTAGAGATAACAGTATAAACTCATTTGTATATATATGTGGTACATATTTATAAACAAATGTGCATGTATATTTATATATAGTCTCACATATAAATAAATTATTTTGCAGATATAAAACATAGAACATATTCTGAGTTCTGTCTCTATAGATGTTGATATAGACATACAGATATCCTAGATCTCTCCACTGAAGGGAACCAAAGCAATAATATCCCAGTAATAACAAGCACAACTTAAAAGCAAATCTTGGTTTCTGATATCATTCCCTACTGCAAAAGGGTTTCTTTGGAGAAATGATTACTTTCATGACTGGAGACTAGGTGGTTTGTATGACCTAGAATATCATGTTGTAATAAGAAGTAAGGAAGAACTGAAAAAGAAAAAAAAAGGAGAGGGGAACAGAGGATGATATACATATGTATATCTTTATATATATATATATACACACATGTGTATATCAAAATAAATGAATAAAATAGGAGTCTGTGAGTCTGTTGAGAATAAGTAAATGAATAATTGCGGAAGGGTAAGTCTTTCTTTCAGCAGAATGCCAATTGATAAATGTGAAAAAGGGTGAAATTGAAAATCACCACTTTGCAACCATCACATAAAGATCACATGAGAAAGACTCATCAGTGGATATGAAAGTGCATGTTAGGGCTGGTGTGAGGGCAGAGGATGAGAAAGAATATTTACAAGGTCTTCAAGTATCTTTCAAAAGAATAATTATTACCTGCTAGAGGAACTTAGCAACTATATAATGAAGGCACTGGACCATACCTTGGCTAGGTGATCAAAACAGCATACCTCTTGACGTCAGATGGATACCCATAGAGGCGCCAGAGAAGGACACAGCCTCACTACTTTGGTATTCTGAAGAATACATAACTTGACTCTAATCATAAATGAATTTAGGAGAAAATGAAGAATGTTCTATATAATAACTGGTTAGTCATTCTTAGGAATGTCACTATGGTGAAAGACAAGGAAAGATTCCAATGAGTAGAATGTAAAGAGACACAATAACTAAATACAATGCATATTCATATGTTAGAAGCTAAAAAATTCTGTAGAGGCTGTGAATAGAACAATTAGCAAACCCAAACAATTGAAGATAGAGAACAGTACAGCAGTGAATACTGTAGTAACTACAGCGTAGAGTAAAATGTTACATTTTCTGATTCTGATAATGATACTATGATTACATAGGAAAGTCTTGTTCTTGGGAAATAGGAATTGAAGGATCAAAGGCGAAGGGGGCATGATATACACAGGTTACTCTCCAGTGTTCAGCAAAATCTAGATAGGATAATAAATGTGACCAAATATTAAAAATGACAAATCTGGGTGAAGAATATGTGGGAATTATTTTTGCAACTATTCTCTAAGTTTGGTATTATTTCCTATAAAATTGATTTAACAGGCAGTGCGGTCAACCCTGATGATGAGTTCATTTTGTACATTAAGAAAAATGCAAAATTTGAACTCAATTGTCCCTACACAATCTAACCTCTGAACTCCTCCACATCTTGTGTTCCAGGGCAACTAGCATACATTTAACTCCTCCTTTTCCTTTCTCTCACCTTTGTTTACTTTGCTAAAACACCTCCTTGCCTGATTCCAGCTACTTGTGCATGTTGTTTCTGCAACTGTAGAGGTGAATGCTGGGCAGAGGACACCATTCGCTTCCCTTGCAGTCAGTTCTGCACTAGGACCTTCATTTATCATTGTAGGATTTTCATGCTCAAAATCCTTGGGCTTTCTTCTCAACTACATAGTACAGTATAAATAACTGCATGTTTGTAACGATACATAAATAAAGCTTACGTATTTCTTCTGTCAATTTCCTGTACCACGTACTATCATCAGAGGTAGGATATAAGTATGCAGCCATTGTCAACAAAATGGAGGGACGCTGGGGGAATTATGTACAGCAAAGTAAATCAGAATGATAAAAACAGTTTGATGATACATTATCAGTACCACTGTATCTTTCTTAATCTAATTGTACCAATTTTCCTCTTTCTAAAATATTTCAATGGGAGGAATTAACCAATCAGAAAAGAAAAACCAAATCCTAACTGTTTCAATGGGCCCAAAATCTTTTTTTTTTTTTTTAGACTTGGTCTCGCTATTTTTGCCTGTGGAACTGCAGGCTCTCATTGCCCGCGGTACCACAGACTCAAGCAATCCCCAGCCTCAGTTTCCCAGGTAGCTAGGATTACAGGCATGCGCCACCATGCCCAGCAAATTTTTGGAACTAGGTCTCGCTACGGGCCCCTGGCAGGACTCGAACCGAGATCCGTAGGCCCGGCCACTTCATAGGCTGAAGCTTACAGGCACGAGCCACTGTGCCCGGCCCAAATTCTTAAACATCGAAATCAGATCATCAGAACTCTCCCCCTTCCCCAAAGATCTGTGTATTTATTTATGTAGAGGCTATTATGAACAGAGGTATTAAAGAGGGATGCCCAGGTCCCCCTACACTCCCTGGCTCCACCATGGGCTGACTTTAATGGGAAGGGCACTTTGGACAACAGCTCCATTCACTGAGGTTCAAGAACCACCTTCCCTCAAAAGTGCCACTCTTAGGGACATGAGTTCAAAACTTCCACAACTACAAGCATGAGTCCTTCCAGCTCCATCTGTGTTGCTGCAAATGACATGTTTCTCTTTTCTGATTGCTAAATAATATTCCATTGTGTAAATATACCACAACTTTCTGGAAGGAATCATGCTAGCAGAAATCAGGCAGTATTTCTCACTTATATGAGTATATAGGGAAAAGAAACAAACAAAAGACAAGAAAAAGTTAAAATTAACAAACTGACAGCTCAACTAAAGCATAGAGCAATGGAGGATGAGGGAGGGTTAAATCAAGGAAGGGATGAGTACAACAAATTAAGATGATGGTTCATAGGTGACAGGTAGTAAGAGAATCTCAGCTACACAGCAGTGTAAATATATATATATATATATATATATGTGTGTGTGTGTGTGTGTGTGCAATCAATTAAAATTGAAAAAAAAAAAAACTGCAGGAAGTGCAAATTCTATTAAAAAAGAAAAAGCCCAGTGGATGCTGTGCTGACCACTGACAACAACCTTCCTGGAAATTTCCTGACTAGAATTGTGTCTGAGAATTAATTCATCAATATGATTTAGGTTAAAGAATTCAATTGCCCTAAAAGTATAAACATTAATAATGCGCTTACTCTATGCCAGGCAGGATTCCAAGAGCTATTCATGTGTTATTTTACACTATTGTTATTAATATGCACAACAGCTTAATGAAGCTGATGCTATTAGGATTTCAGTTTTATTGGGAGGCACAGCACTGGGTTACCAGGCGGTTCAGCAAGCAGCAAGACAGTGACAAGTTACCTTTTGGCTGCACCACAGGCAAAACCGAGGTCACCTGGAGGGATAGGGCTGCGTCCTGACTAATGGCAGAGCAGGAACTTGGGGAATCCTCTGGCTCTTGATCTGGATGCTGGCTACTTGATGTGTTAGTTGGTGGAAAGGATTTCAGGGGTCACACACCAATGCACAGGCAAGTTGTATATTGGTTAACAGAAAAGAAGAAAAGCACACAACTTCAGAAAGACTGAAGAATCACTGACATCCTTTCCATCAGCAAAACACCCCCACCCCCACTCTTCAGCCTCTGTTTGGAACCAAGCAACACCACTGCTAGCTGTGCAGACCACCTCACCCTGAGGGGATAAGAACACCCTAGAAACCTCCACACAGGCCCTGGGCTTGTGAGCACAGCTCTGCTTGCTGCACCCTAGGGCTCTGTCAAATCACTAGCCTGATAAATTAGCCCCAGCAGCTGCTTCCATACCTGATTCCCACGTCCCTCTGGCATCCTGCCTGGGGCTTCATCTGAGGCATTCTTGGTCCAGAGTGAAGCTCCAAAAATGGACGGGAAAGCCAGGGCAAGAGTCCCTCTCATGCAGCTCATATGCAACTGAGTTTCCAAGTGATGAGCCCCATGAGCTGGGGGAGAGTTGCCTCACCACACAGCCCTGAGCATTCCTGATGATTGTGTAAGGGGAGGGGTCACCCTCCAACAATTGCTTTGAAGACACTTCCTACCCTGTCCTGTGCATGGGGTGGTGGTAGGGAGGGGTGGGGAGGGATGCTCATTGTCAACTGAGAGGTGGTCTTCTTTTCTTTCTTTCCCACCATCACTCAGTCCCCTTGTCCCTTTCCCTCCCTCCTCACCGCAGTTATCAGGATATTGGATGACATCAGCTGGTCTTGAAAGTGTTTTACACCCTCCAATGTTATTTGAATGTTTGATATTTGTTTTTATCATTCTAATTGACTTTGCTGTACATAATTCCCTCTGAGTCCCTCCAGTTTGTTGACAATGGCTGCATTAATTCTTCTTTGTGTCAATATAATATTCCATGGATGTTAGGAGTTGCATGTGGAATGAAGAAGAAATGAGACGGAAGAGATTGATAGCAATCTGTGAGGCTAGCCCACAGAACAGGGATCCTGGGAAGAATGTCCAGGTCCAACTTTAATGAAGTTGTGAAGCCCCTTGTATACCCCAGCAAGGAAATTTACAATGATGTAATGAGGGAGTAGCAAAGCGTATGTGACATACAGCAGGGAGGACAAGGGCATGGGTGATAACAGGAGAATTTACCTGTGGTTGCAACAGTCATTACTAATAGTTCATATGTTTTTTGGGACATTTCAAAGAGGTTAGGAAGCTGGGTTACAGGTGAGAGATAAGCTATCGACTACCCTCTAATGTGCCAGAGAGGGCTAGCGAGATAGGAAGTTTTCTTCTTATCTAAAACTCCATCTCTCAACTGCTTCCACATTCCACACATGGTAGTATTGCATGTACCACATCATCTCAATAAATTTCTCAGTCCAGCCGGGCATGGTGGTGCATGCCTGTAAACTGCAGTCTAGGAAGCCGCAGCCAGGGCCAGTTCGAGTCCTGCCGGGGTTCAAGTCCCACTGGGGGCATGTCGTGAGACCTAATTCCAAAAAAATATAGCTGGGCATGCAGGCACGCACATATAATCCCAGCTACCTGGGAAGCTGAGGCTGGGGATTGCTTGAGTCTGTGGTACCACGGGCAACGTGAGCCTCCGGTTCCATGGGCAAAAATAGCAAGACCTAGTCTAAAAAAAAAAAAAAATTTCTCAGTCCAAGAAGATTTAGGCTGTTTCCATATTCTGGTTATTTGAAATAATGCTGCTGTGGAACTTATGGAACTTGTGGGTGGGTTTTTTACAAATGACTTCACAGTCTGTGAACTCAAGAGGGGAACTGCTTGCTCAGAGGGTATTTCTACTTCTAATTATTTAAGGTGAATCTGCAATGCTTTCCATCAAGGTTTCTCCAGTTCACCCACCTACCAACAGTGTAATAGAGCTCCTTATCCTCCATATCCTCTCAAGCAGTGGTTGGGAAACTTTTTGGTATGTGCCATTCTCACCAATGTGAGGTAGCATCTCACTCTACTGCTAACCTGCAGTTCTCTTACGAGGAGTAATGATGAACATTTTTTCATGTGTCTTTAGTGTTCTGGATATCCTCTTTGGCTAATTGTCTGTTCATCTCTGCTGCCAATTTGTTGAGTTAATTGACTTTTTATCATTGAATTGGATGAGCTACTATGAATCTTGGATTTTAATCCCTCATCAGTTATATAAAGATTCTGTTCCCAGTCAGTAAGGTATCTATTTACTGTCATCTGAGAGGTGGTCTTCTTGTTTCTACATCCCCAGTGTGAATCCCCCCACCCGAAGCAGGCAACAGTCACCTTCTGTGGTGACATCTCTGTGGCCATGAAGCAGGCCTGGGCCAGACAAGGCTACAGTGCCCCAGGAGGCGGAGTTTTAGTGTCAGGAGAGCTAAAGGTTACGTGGCACCTTACCCTGTTCACAGTCCTCAAGTGATAAGGCACAGTGTGTTTCATGTTTGTATATTCTTATCTTATAGTTCACCCTCCACCATGTTTAAGAGAGGGAAGAAAACCTTTTTGGCAAATGGCTGATGTGTCCCTAATCTCAGGAATGTCATGAACCTTTCTTCCCCATCCCACAGCCTGGTTGCTGGGCTCCTTTAGAATGAGCTTCTCCCCAGGAGATCTCTCAGTCCATCAAGGAAATGAACTCGTGACAGGTTCACTTAACTTAGCTGTCCCGCAAATATATCTGGGTTCTGGGGACTTCATTCTCTGACTCAGAATCTGCTGGGTGTCTTACCAAATGATCTCAAAGGCACCCTCTTCCTGAATCCTCATGAGACAGCCTCACTTATCTTGACTGGAGAATCCTAGAATTCAGGTAAATTATCCAAAACCTTCTGTGCAACTAGTGCAGCACCAAGTACAGGCCCAGACCATCGCCATCACACTGCAAGTCCACAGACTCTCTCCTCCCTCTGACAAGCCTGATCCAAGTGTCTGTATGTTCTGAGGCAGTCTCTCACTTATTTATATTCCACTCACTTCCAAAGATAATTGGAATCAGCTTACAAATGCCACAAACACATATATATTAGATGTTCAGAGAAGTGTTATGGGGGCAGACTGTGTAATGATGGTGGTGGTGGGGGGTGTTCATGCTCCCCTCCCCCTGCCGTGTTTCTAATCCTGGAGAGCTTTGTAAAAGTAGGATTTCCCAAGATTCCTATTCCAGAACTGCCAAGAGCAGAGCTAAGTCATGCATGGTGTTTTCATTCAACAGTGCAAGTTGATAAAGGGGACTAAAAGCAAATGAGAGAGAGAGAGAGAGAGAGAGAGAGAGAGAGAGAGAGAATCATATAAGAGCTATGTGAGGGCAGCCCTCAGCATCCCAGAACAAAACTGCCCCTGTTTGTTTTCGCTGCTTGAGGATGGACACCATCTGTTCTAGAAACAATCCCTGCATCATCCCAGAACCAGATATTGCCACTGCCTTCTGTGAACCAAAGTTCTTTATCACACTCTTAAAACCTGGAGGGTTTGTAGAGAACAAGGATGGCTAGAATTCAATTTTGGAAAAGAATTCCTTTTGTGATCAAAAGACAAACATCTTCAACTTAAGAACAAATGAAGGGCTATTAAGATTATATTTTCAAAAAATATTATTTTTTGTTGCAATTATGAAGAAAAATGTCCTTGTTCTTAGGAGACACAGGCTGGAGTGTAAGGGGGTGAAGTGCCATGTTTTTTACCACTTACTTTCAGCTGACCCAGTAGAAAAAGAATATTTATAGAAACAGTTATAAATGGACATAATGACTATATATCTCTATATCTACATATGTAATAAACTCCCTCTCAAAATATATATTTACTTACATATAATTTTATGTAACATATTTACATTTTATATAATTCATTTTATAAGCTTATGTATTTATTAATATTTTATTTTTAGTGATTATATTTTTTTACTTACATCATTATATACCCCAAAGTTCTTCTACCACCAAGTCACCTATGCATATATAGGAGAGAAAGACAACAAATGTGGGAAAAATATTAATTGTTGAACCTAAGAGAAGAGTAAAATGAGGTTATCATTCTGGTCTCTCAATTGTGTCTACATTTAAGTTTTTTTAAATGAAAATTTAGAAGATAAAGAAAGAATAATTAAGAACACAGAAAGGAAATCTGGTGAAAAATTACAGTGAAAATAATGACAATATTTCCTGGGGAAAAACCCATGCTGTACATTGTAGCCAGACAGAAAATTCCCAGTTTGGGCTGCTGTCAATCAATTATTCAGCAGGTGTTTATTCAAGTCTGTGCTGGGTCTACAACTTCTCTAAACAGTGAATGGCAAACAAAATTGTACACTATAGGGTCTGGAGCTGCTAATGATTAAATTCAGCTTCACAAAAATGTTTACTTCTGTTGTATTCTTTAGGGGATTCTAAAAAATGTGCCAAAGTGTTACCTCTGTTAACAAAGACAGATCATTCATAGGAAGAATATCTTTGCCAGGCATCTCTTAACCAGTAACAAATTATACAGGAGACTCCAGTGTTAGAAAAGAGTGAGTCTCCTAAGAAAACCCCAGAATCAGATCCCAAACATGGGCAAATGTGCTGCTAGTCTTAAGAAAGGGGAGTGAGATCAGAGCTGAGTCAAGGTTAAGGTCAAAAGGAAGTTTTGACTTCACTGGGGGTAAGTGATAGGGGAGCACTACAGAGAAGGGTCTGGAGAGAGGGAGCTGAGGAGCTTTTGGAGCCAATAGATGAGGAAGGGGGAGGAGTAAGGGGTAAGGCTACAACTAATCTGCCTCCAAGGCAGCATAGCAGAGAGAAAACCTGGGAATCACCTCCCCCCCAGGGCAGGGCAGGCTAGTTCTAGGGTCAGTTTAATAAGCCTAAGGGTCATTCCAGAGGTATTTTGCTTAAAATTTCTTTCACAGATGATGATTCTAGCATCCCGAGCATTCCATTGATTCATTAGGTGGGCAAAGGATTCAAAGCACAAGCTTCCACTAAGGGGAAGTCTTCTTCCACTTAGAGAGCAGTCACCCATTCCACAAAGACTGTTTTGAGCACACTTTGAACCAAGCTCAATTCTAAATTATTGGAATGCATTGATGAGGAATGTAGGGGAAAATCTCAGTCATCAAGTGGAGAGAAGATGATGCAGAGGGAACGAGTTTCAATTCATCAATAAACATAAAGGACAGCCTGTTAGATTCATCTGCTTTAGCCCTGGTTGGGGGAGTGAGGGTGGGGGATGGTGATAGGTAATGCAGATTAGTCCAAAAATGTTAAGGAAAAGACACTGGCTAAGGAAAGCAAAGCTTCCAGATTATGATACCCCCTATAATGTGCCCTATTGATTTCAGAATTAGCAGAGACAAACAGAAACGCACTGAAGTATTTCTGACATGCAGCTGTAAGCAGGCAGCCCTGTTTAGAATGATTTATGAATATGTTTTGTTTTTATTTTTGAACATAGTTGACTTTGAATAAATGAGCCTTATACCTGAGGCATTTCTAATCAAGGTGTAAAACAGCCTTTGCCCTCAAGGAACTTACCACTTTTTTTAAAAGACAGAACACACATTTCAAATAAATAGGAAGGCAATAAATAAATAAAGCACAGAAGACTGGGTATGGATAGTCAAGAGGTCAACAGAGAAGTTTAAATGCATATGTATGTTAGAGAGCAAGCTAGGTTTTTATCTCAGTTCCTTTGGATTTCCAAATTTAAAAAAGGAAAGTTTTACTGACATCGTTATCACGATTATTATTATTATTATTATCACCATCAATTATCACTTCCAATAATCAGACTTTAAGTTAGAAGCTGCTCTCAGTTGTTATGATGACTGTTCAGAGATAATTCAACCTAGACTGGACAACTCCTGAAGCATCTTGAGGAATGTCTGATTGGGGTTTGAAGAATGGGAACAGCTTAGACCTGAGCATGAGCATTCTGAGGAGTGAACAAGAGAGAACCAGAGCACGGGGAGAATGGCAGGTGAGAGGGACTAGGGATCTGAACTTAGTCCAATAGGCCAGCGGAGGAGAAATAGAATAAAAACATTTTAAAACAAGATTTTTAAAACATTTTTCTCAGGGTAATATTTTAAAGCATCTTTCAATTTTCTGTTGAAGCTGTTGTATATATAATATTTTATGGATCTCAGGTGTGCATCATTCTTTTTTGTTTGTTTGTTTTGTTTTTTTGAGGCTAGGTTTCACTATTTTTGCCTGTGGAACTGCAGGCTCACGTTGCCCGGGGTACCACAGACTCCAGCCATCCCCAGCCTCAGCTTCCCAGGTAACTGGGATTACAAGTGTGCATCATCTCGCCCAGCTATATTTTTTTGGGACTAGGTCTGCTACGTGCCCCCGGCAAGACTCGAACCGCGATCCCTGGCCCTGGCCATGGCTTCCTAGGCTGCTGCTTACAGGCATGCACCACTATGCCCGGCCCTCAGGTGTGCATCGTTCTAAAACAACATTTGTATATAATACATTATATTCACAACTAAAAAAATATTAATTTAATAAGTGATTTCAGGATTCACTGAAGTGAAGAAGTTCATTTTCCGCCCTGTTACAGCAATGGTGAGGGGGTGGAGTGGTCTGAACCTGAGTAGGATGTTGAAGAGAGATGTAAGAGCTGGCTGTGATCAAGAGCCGGAATCCACAGGCAGGTGAATGCTTAGGAAGGGACTCAGAGGTTTAAGGTAAAAGACACCTCCAAAGCCTGAGACTCTGGGAAATGGGAGGGCATTGTAAAGTGACCTCAAATGGGAAGATCTATTTATTCTCTCAGTCAGTGTCTACCAGGCATAAGCTTGGTGCCAGACACTTTTCTAGGAACTTGGGTTACAGCAGGGAATGAAACACCTTCCTCCCTGTGGGAGGAAGGGCAGTGCTGAGACAGGGGTGGGGAGGTGCTAACAGTGAGGATTACACAAAATAAATCGGAAACTGTGTTAGAAGTTCTCCCGGGTAGAGGGACAAGCAGAGCAGGTGGGGTACAGGTGAGTGCCTGGTGCATTCTGAGTGCTGTACTGAAGAATTGGGGCAGGGGGCACCCAGAGCTGGCAATATCAGAGCCCAGACTGGAGAACAGTAGGCAATTGAGCAAAATAATTCAGCAAAACAGTTACCAGGAGGACATCCCAAGGCAGAACCAGAGCAGTTAGGGCAGAGACCATAAAGCGGAGCTTGCTTGATCTGCAGGGCAGTTGGGGTTGGTGGTGAGGGGGTCAGGATTGCTGAAGCAAAGTGAGAGAGAGGGGAAAGATGCCCGGGGTGGACCAAAGGCTACAGGAAACTGGGGTGGGGATCACATTGGCTACCTTACAGACTTTGCCTTTAGCTCAGAGTGAAATGAACACCTAGGAGCAAGAAGAGTGGATGTGACATGCTGTTGTGTTGAGTTTGATAGTAGGGGAGGGTGGCAGCAGAAAGACATTTCAATAAGGGATTGAAACTCAGACCTGGGTGAGAGGTGGGAAGGTAAGGAGGTGAGAAGTCATCTTCTGGCTGCTTTGGTGGTAGAACCAACAAGGCTTCCTGAATCGTGGGAGATGGGGAGTGAGAGAAAGATAGTTTAGGTTGGTTCCAAGGATTTTGTCCCAAGTCACTGGATCCAGAAGCTGCTTTCTGCTGAGTATGGCAGGCAATGGGTAAAGCTGGTCTTGAGAGACAGTCAGGAGTTGGCTGTTGGCTGTATTGATTTTGAAAAGCGTCACAGACTCCCAAGCAAAGAAGGCAAGTATAAGTTGGATACATGTGTCTGGGGTCAGGGAGAAAATGTATGCATTGGTTAGAAGTTCTAGAGTCCTGGGCAGAGAGATGACTGAGAAGAATAGAGAAGCAAATAGCTTGGAGAAGGACAGGGCTCTGGCACTGGAAAGTGATTTAATAGTTAAATTCAGTAGCAGGTGGTGGATGCAATGTGGTGGTCACATCTATGGAGTTACCTCAATGTTACTTCAGTTAAAAATTATTTAATTAAGCAAAATCCAATAAAATACAAAGGAAAGTTCAATATTCAAACAAAAAGAGAGACTAGGAGGAGGGAAAATGGAGAGAATTTAATAATTTTTTTGGATTCTGCAGTCAAGAAGAGGCAAAGTCATGGGCTAAGTGCTGATTGGAGAGCTGGGGCTCAAAATGCTGACAGTACTAAGGGAGGGGGCTTGTAAAAGGGGACTGGATTGGTAGCAAGATGACTTTGAGTGTGAGATGATGATGGGCCACCCCTGTGCAAAGGTCAGCTGTGTTCAGCAGTATCCAGCCATCTGTGACAGGGCTTCCTAGTGGTGGAGCTACTGGTGTTCTACTCAGCTTGCATCTGTAAGGTGGGGAGGATGTAGTTGAAAAATGGAGAGAAAGCGAAGCAATACATGGTCTCCATGCTGAGCTGCCCGGCTAGCTCAGTCAGTAGAGTGTAAGACTTGCAGGGCTGTGGGTTCGAGCCCCACATTAGAAACATGGTCTCTATACATCCCCTTGCCTGAGATGGGGATGGGATGGCACCAGAGGCAAGTGAAGTTTCCCAAATGTGGTTCTGTGCAGGAGCAGGAGGCATGCCTTCAACAGCAAAGATTGGCCTCATGGGAAATGGTGTGAGCACACCCAAGGCAAGGAGGATAGATAGTCAGGATAGTGGGCTGCCATTGAAACTACCAGGACTGGGGGGGCTTAAACAGCAAAAGCTTATTTTCTCACAGTCCTGGAAGTTGGAAGTCGAGATGAAGAGGCGGGTGGTGTTGGTGTTTTCTGAGGTCTCTTGCACCTGTCAATGGCTATCTCCTCCCAGTGCCTTCCTCACATCTCCTGTTGCATGTGTGTGAATCAGTCGTGTTGGATTAAGACCCATCCTAATGACCTCATTTTAACTTAATTATCTCTCTAGAGATCTACTCCAGATACAGCCAGTTTTTGAGATGTTGGGGTTAGGACTTGAATATATGAAATTTAGGGGGCTACAAACTCAACCCATAACACAGAGATTAGAATATATCAGATCAGATTTCCTCCTGAGATGGCAAAGTTAAAGTCTGGATAAAGTCAGAATTAATACTGTAAGATGGTACCAGAAGACTGTAAGATGGAAAGTTATATCTTTCCATCAAATTAAATGTCAGGTTGAAGGCAGCAATGTCAGCAGGATAAGAAGCAGAAACCTCCCAGTTGAAATAAAAAAGGGCAAAGATGGGAGATGTGACTAGGCCCTGTCAGTTGTGCAATTACTAGGTTGTAAAATAATTAAAAACAGAGTTTATGGGAGGGAAGGAATTGTAATCCAGGTCCACAGTCAATGGTATGGACCAGGATCAGGTCATAGGGGAAATTTAAAGGTCAGAAAGGAAAGTGGTCTAAACTTCAGCCATTTTTTGTGAAACTTCTTGGATTGGTTTGTAACTCCATTTGTCTGCCCATGATTGGTGGGCAAGGTTCCAGAAGACAACAGTGTGCAATGAAGAGTTTTGGGGGCGGGGGAAATGGGGGTTCTTTAGTCACCATCAGCAGATGGTCTCGTGTTTTTTCAGTTACCAGTTGTTGAACACCTGTCTAATCTTTACCTGGAAGTCTCAACATGGCAGCTTAAAGACAAGGTGGATTTTGTTTGACTCAAAACAGATTCTATAGCTCCAAGGGGACCAGACAGACAGGTTCTCAGATGTGAGGCTGCCTCAAGAACTTGCTCCCCCACCACCTCTCAAGAGCCGCCTGTTCTTTGCTTCATCTTTCTCTCTATATCATCTCTTTTCTCTACTACAGGGCTGATAATGCCAGTCATGGCTCTTACAAGTTGCCATGTGACTTCCCAGTCCTCCATCTAACAGAGTTTAGGGTCTACCCCTAAAGTTCAATTCCAGATCCCTAGGAATAGAACATTTGATAGGATGGCCTGAGTAAAATGCACCTTTTCTTTCTATCCAGGTAAGGACTGAGTATGGAGTGGAGGGAACACAGATATGGCTGAAGGGTCTGACCCAGGCTAGAGAGGGCAATCAGCACGCTAAGAATTTTATTAGTGACGATGAGAAGGAGGGAGAAGTCAGAGCCGGAAGCTTGTAGAGAGCTAGAAATGGTCTTTATGCAGAGATGAGAGCTCAGGAGGGATGAAAGAAGCCTAGGCTGGGTCTGAATGTCTGTGGGGGTGTGAGAATCAGAAACATACAAAGGAGAAAGTGAAATTTTCTGCTGACAAGACAATTTAGCCTAGGTGCTGTTCTACTGAGCATGATTGCATATAATGAGGCAGAACAATAGGGAAATGAGTGAGGCCTCAGACACGTTCCAGGGCCTGATACAAATAATGTATTTTGGTAGTTATTCCTTCCATGTGCTTAGAATACATCAGACAACTACAGGCAAGTTCAGTTTTTTCTATATGGAATATTTATTCAGTGCCGTGGAGTGTGTGTTCACCAAACTAGAATGAAATCTGCCCAAAGATGGGGAATATTTACAAATAGTCCAATAATTTTAAAGTTATTGACTCTGCTTTGGATGATTAAAATTAAACAAATACCAATCCTACCTTCTTTCTTGGCCACTCATCCAAGAGCCCCAGGTGACATATCTCTTCTTAGAACCTTAGTTTACTCTAAAATGGTTATCATAGTATCTGCCATGCCTTCTTCTCCAGGTTACCTGAGACTCACCTGGGCTCATCTGAGACAGTGTATAGAAAGATTTTGCAAAGAGCTGGACCATCTGCTCTTGAGGGTAGGTTCCTGTGGTGTGCTCTACAACAGGAGCTGTTGCCACTGCTGCTGCTGCTAAGATCCTCGCCAGTATCCTCCAGCCCCGCCCCATAGAGGGCTTCATACTGGGCATTGGTGCAATGCAGGTAGGCAGGCTGCCACCCAGCCCTGTTGGGGCCTTGTGTCAAGTGTATTTCAGCAGTAATTGTAAATGCTGCTGACAAAATTGCTCCCTGGGCTGAATACTTCAGCAGTTTTATTTATAAACCGTTCATGAAGCCACTATCTTCCATGCCACACGCTCATTTATTCATTAGTCGTACAGATACATATCCAGATATACATACACGCATACATACATACAAACATACACTACATGCATACATATATCTTCTAGGTTACTGGTTGGGTCCTGCTCCCAGAATCATACTGTCATCATCACAGAGAAGTGGCAGAGCTCATTCTCTGAGATCAGTTCCAACTCCCTACACACTGAACAGTTGGTCAACTGGCTTGAGTAAAATGCACTCCCCTTTCCAAACATTAAAATCTGGATGTGGAGTCCGGGCATGGTGCCTCGTGCCTGTAAGCTTCTGCCTATGAAGTGGCTGGGGCTAGGGATCATAGTTCAAGTCCCGCCTGGGGCCCGTAGCGAGACCTAGTTCCAAAAAAATAGCTGGACGTGGTGGCGCATGCCTGTAATCTTGGCTACCTGGGAAGCTGAGGCTGGGGATTGCTTGAGTCTGTGGTACCCTGGGCAACGAGAGCCTGCAGTTTCATGGGCAAAAATAGTGAGACCTAGTTTAAAAAAAAAAAATCTGGATGTGGGATGGAGAACTGTGAAATATGAGTATGACTTTAGGACACAGTCTAGGCTGAAGAGGGAATGGTCAGGCAGTCTCTAGAGAGTATAATACGGGATCAGTCATAAGGTCCCTCATCAAGGGTGAAAAAATTAAATCTATTTTTTCATGTAACAAATACAATGAATGTTATTACTTTCACTTTTACATCTCCCACTACCCCTTATTCCTTTGTCCCTGGAATCCAAGGTTAGATCTGCAATCCTATGAATGACATGAAAGCATTTCCCTTCCAAGTCAGCTCAGGGACTCCAGCACAGAAGATGCTGACCATCTCCTGGTAGGAAGTGCTGGTCACAAGCCCAGTTAGAAGTGGCTGACAGTGCTGCTCATAGACCTGCTAAGTCTATCAATGATGACTTAATGTATGCTCAAAATCACTTACCATCCTCCAAGCATTTTATTCATTAGCCACGCTGTGAATCCACCTTTTCTGTATAGAGGCTCAGCTCCCCTTGCTTCTAGGTGGGTTGGATTCTACCAATCAGTTATCCTCTCCAGGAGCTTTGATTGGGAAATAGGTGACCAGTTGTCCCAGTTTGGAAACAGGCTGAATCCAGGCATTTAATTTGCTGTCTGATCAGATGAGAGACAGGGTGAGTGGTTGAAGCTGTTTTCTCCCCACACCAATTCTGCAAAGGAATAGTAGGAATCATATCTGTGAACACAGCTCAGAGTTTATTTCTAATGATTCTCTGGGCTTCTGGGTATTCTCTGTGATATCATTTCCTTTAATCTAGCTAGAGGGAGCAGTTGACTGACTAGACAGAGGGGCTTCGGGTTTAGTTCACCACAGGTTCAGTGATGTCCTCAAAGGCTATTTCTAGCTCTTCAACCAGCTGTCCAGCTCGGATGTCCCCACACACACACATTGTCCTTGGATGGCTATAATACACAACAGGGATGCAAAGTTCCCTCTTTGGTGCCCAGTAAGAGAAAGTGTTTCTACTCAGAATCCCAAGCAAGACTCCACGAGTTGCTGATTGGACCAACCAACTTATATCGTAAAATGATATTGGCCAAGGTTCTAGAAGGTAGTGATTAGCTTCAGGTGAATTCAGTATTTCTCAATGCACATGGACTGTGTTGTCAAGAGGTGGATTCCAGAGTTAAAATCAGTTTTATGTTAGGAGGTAAAAGGGTAATTGGGACTGGAAAGGCAACACAAGATATTGGTATAAGACTCTTGTCTTTGCTATGAAACCTGAAGTTTCAGCTAAAATGTAACCTCTTCCATAAAACCTTCTGAAGATCCAACCCACAGGGACTCTTGTCTTCAAAGCCTTATCCTGTTTATGAGTACAACAAGCTTATAAATATCATACATCTTACTATATGATAATTTTCCTTGCACCCATTCTTCTCCCCAGCTGTACTATGAGCTTCCAAGGGCCCATCTCATTGTCCTTCTACCACAGACATGGTTGCATGTTGCCTTGTGTGGATATAGTATGGGCACTGCAGAGTGGCTACTGAATGGGTTACTTCTCAAAGTTCCTATCCCTATCATCAAGGTGTCTAAAGCTTGGCCCACCAAGAACTCTGTTTCAGGAGAACTTACACTATTAAACCATAGAGAACTCAAAAAATTTTTAGTTCATTTGCATGATGATGAAGACGCAGACCTCCTGCTTTTTTCAACTAGTTTTAATCCCACTGTTACGGCTTTGGCTGCTTTTCTGTCCTTAGAGATCTGGCACCATGGAGTATCTCCAGGCCAGAGGGCACTTACCTGCTCATGCAAGGCTGAGAGAGGTTACCCAACAAAGTGGCCTAGATTTGTTGAGGTGGGAAGAGATTATCCACTTGGATCTACCAAGCAAACAGTGTGAAGCAGAAGCATGGCTCCTCCTCGCTCACATTCTCTGGGAGAAGAGTGAGAATGGAGAAAAGAACTATTTTTTTCTTAAGACAACTTTAATCAAAGAGAGCTCATTAAAAGGGCTGAAAGGGAAAAGCTGTCATTTTGAAATGAGCAGGCCAGTTGTTTCAAAGGAAATTATTAACATATTCCAGAAGAGCATTGTTAAACAGACATGAGAATGCAAGCATGGAAGAATCAAATGCTGTGCAAACCAAGATCAATCAGGTCTTAGTACCAAAGGGGCTGGATTCAGAGACATCATCAGCAGGTGTTTTCCATGATTATTCCCCAGCTTCTCAGTCCTTCGTGACAGGATTGTGGAGAGGCCTAGACAGTCTTCACCTGAGGCGTGACCGTAGTTCCTCTTGATAGTCCCTGAGAAAGAAACCACGGGAAACAGGGAAGACAGGAATCCACACAGGGACCTCCCCTGAGGAGCCCGTGTATCTTGAAGGCTCTGAAATCAAAGAAGTTTGGGAACACCTTGTGCTCAGAATCCCCTGGCAGGTATATTACAATATTAGCATATTTTTTAATATGAGAAGTCCAGCTATAAAGGAATCGATTTAACTGTCTCTAATCAGGATTTCTCAAATATATTTGACCAGAATAATTCTTATTTTCACCTGTAAAATGGTCTGTGGAACTAGTGTTTCACAGCATATGATTTGAGAAATATGCCTTGACCCACTTCCAGACCTGGTTCTGGTTATCAGTTTCAGACTCTTAGCAAAACTCTCGGAGAGTCATTCTGAAATAAGCTTTTATGTATTCATGTATTCATATTACCCACACTCTAGTGTAGGAACCCAAATGCTAGATCTGAAGAATGCCCAGCCTTCATCTGCAGGGAAGTCTGATCTAAGAAGACCCTGCAGGTCAGACCCAGGGTTAGGGGAACGTGTAGCAGCATCACAGCCAGGGCTCAGAACAAGGTCCTCGTTGAGCAGTATGGGTGGGTGTACTGACCATCCCAGTTTGGATAGATTCATCGGTTCTAGCAGCTAAAGAAGAATGTCAGATTGAGAGCTTTAGTGCTCTCAGAAAACCAGGTACACAGGCACACCAGGCAGGGAGCCTGGCAGGCTAGGCAACAAGGGCAGGGGGACTGAAGGGAGTCCCCTGGGAATCTTCACACTCTTTCTATTGGATGCTCTCTGGTGTTCTTCTCTCCATACTCTCCTCATGTTCTCTTCCAAGGTAATGCTGCCCTGTTATTGTCACCTCCCATTGGGCCCACCCATTGAGCCAGGTATGCACAATCATGGGAACCAAAACCTCACAAGTGCTCATCTAAAGGTTAATGGCAGAAGGGTAAAAACCCTGATAATTCATTTAATCCACAGTGGGGTTCCCAGGGCATAGCCCAAGCTCTTTCAGAAAAGGGAGTGACAACCAGGAATATGGAAGGATGGGAAGCCTTGATGGACATGTAGACAGATAGTCCTTGCCAGGAGGGTGGGGAACAACAGCTCTGTTTCCATAAGCAGTCAGCTCAATCATCCTGGAGAGCAGCACTGGCACTAGATTCCATTGTCTCCCCTTCACCAACCACCCCACCCCTCACCTCATTTTTCACCCTCCCCTCCCCCAGTAGAGATGCAGTTTCTCCTAATATATTTCTTGTGCTGATTGATCTTCATTGGTTTAGGGATTAGTAGTGGGGAGCAGAGAGTTCTCCGTACAGATACTGGAGTAGAATGAGGGCCAAACTTGAGTAGTAACTGTATTGTGCACATTGAGAGACAGGCCACTCCTCAGCAGGTAAAGCAACTACTAATTGTTAATGTCAATAGAGAAGTTAGACATCAAGACAAGAATATCAAGGGCACCATGTTGCTGGGTACAGTGGGGTGGGTGAGTCACCCTATCACACTCCTTGGCTAAAGGGAGCAGGTGAGACTGAAATTAAGCCTACATTCTACTTACATAGCTGGGAGCCCTCACAGAGGCTCATGCAAAGTCTGAAAGAGACCCAGGCAGGAAGAATGCCAAAACTTAGACTTTGAATGGAAGAAGAATGGGGACCTAAGTGAGGTCACTCAGCATATTTGTCATATAAAATTTAGAGAGTACTTAGGTAATAAACAGAGACTGGAGACAAAATCCAAAATCTAAGGCTGGTAAGGACGTCCAGGCCAGCAAGGCACCTCGTGTGTGGTCAGGCCAGGTGAAGCCAACAGGACTGTTGGAACAGTGCCTCTTGGAAAGCTCAGCACCCTGCCTGTGGCTACTCTTTCACAATAGTTAAAGGCATGGTTCTGACCTCAACGTCTGGCCATGGATGAACTCTTCTCTATTTTTAACAGAGTAACAAGAGCCAAAGATCTAAGGAAGGTTTTCCAGCATTACCATAAAATAGGGATCACCTCGCACTCACGGTGTTTAAACACCAGGCGACCATCTTGTTTGAGAGACTAGGATCTGAGGCGACCCAGAGGACTTTCAATCATGCTTTGTGTGTACAAACCTGAGGTTCAGCAAGCAGTGATCTCAAGGTCAAGGGCATCCTTTCAGATAGGGGCTACTCCTGTCACTCAAGTTTCTTTTCTTATTAATGGCAGCATTATAGATTTATGGTTTTCAATAGGATTCCCCTAAACTGGTCATGAATTTCCCCTTCACCTCCTTAGTTAGCCCTATAATCTTCACCTTTACCAGTTGCTCTCTAAACTTCTGCCATTCATTTAAATCTTACAATATTCTTTACTAGATTATTGAACCTCTTGCATCTCAGAGGAAATGTCACCTGAGACAAGCTTCTTGAAAGTTCCTACTCAGTATTCCTGTATTATTGTGACATTCAAACACATATTTTAATCATTGTTCCTGGTTCCTGACCAGAGTTGCTAAAACCCTTGTAATTTCCTAAGTGATTAGAGCAATAGGAACACCTTTTGTTATAGTATTTGTTTTTTATCACAGCTCAGGAGTGGAGTGATAAGGTGAAAGGAGTGTTATTCACAAGTGCCATTCTGTGTTCATGAGGTGACTTTGGGAAGTCTCTCAAGATGGGGGGCAGGGCCCTTTGCCAGAGCAACCAAACCTGTGATTAGGGTTGGAAGTTTTAATCTGCCACCAAAACCTCCAGGAAGAGGAGGTTGAGTTAATCACAAATAGGCAATGATTTCATCAATCATGTTTTGTAATGAAACTTGTACAGAAACTATAAACAAAGGGGTTTAGAGGGCTCCCAATTGTTAACCACATTGAAGCACTGAGGGACAGTGTGCCTAAAAGTAATGTGGAAGCTCTGTATACCCCTTTTACTAGATATTCATAGCTTGTCTATAAATCTAAAGTCACTCTAAAATTTTTTTTTAAGTACATACTGGATAAAACCATCTTATCAAGAAAACTCAAGGCCCAGATGGCTTCACTGGTGAATTCTACCAAACATTAAAACAAAATTGATAAAAACTCTTCAAGAAAATACAAACTCTTTTAATTTATTCTGTGAGAACAACATTAACCTGATATCAAAACCATATAAAATCATCATGAAAAAAAGAATATTGCAGACTAATAGCCTTTAGGAAAACAGAAAAAAATTCTTAGCAAATAAAGTCTAGAGATACACTCCAAAATATATCATCACTAAATAGGCTTATATTGGAAATACAAGACTGGCTTAACATGTGAAAATCAATTTAATTTACCATGTTATCAGATTTTAAAAGAAGAATCATAAGATAATCTCAATAAAAGCAGAAAAAGTATTTAACAAAAATTAGTACCCATTTATGATTTTACCAAAATGCAGCAAACTAAGAAGGGAATTTCTTCAACCTGATATGATTAACATCATACTTAATGAGGAAAGATAGAATGATCACACCTAAGATCTAGAACATGGCAAGAAGCTCTACTCTTTCCCATTTCACATTGTTACTGGAGTTGCTTGTTCAATAAATTGAGAAAAAAAGTCAAAAACAAAACTGATTATAATCACAGATGATGTGACATGATTATGTAAATAAATATGGTCTTTTAGATTTCCAGGAATATGTAAAAAGTTTTCACAAGCCTCCTGTGGAAATCTCCTTCCCCAGTGTTTTAAGTTTTTGCATAATCTATTATTTGCCCCTGGTATCAATCCACAACCTCAGACAGTTGCAATATTACGCAATTGCCCCTGTCTGTTGCCAGCAAACACCTCTAGGGGAGATCACCTTTTGCTTTGGACAAGTTCCTAATAAATAAATAAAATACTGATTAATTTACAAAAATGATAGCCAAATTGACAGATGAGTTTAGCGATATCAATGCATAGAAATCAATTGTATTTCTATATACTAGAAATGAAGAATTAAACTTTAAAAGTTCCATTTTAATTACAGTTGCAATTAAAGTTATTCAGTGTATATTTCATGAAATATGTACAAGATCTGTACACTGAAAATTAAAGTGTAGAGAAGTGTGTCTTAGAGAGATATATCATATTTAAGAATTAGGATACCTGATATTTTCAATATCATTTTTCTCAAAATTGATTGATAAACTTATAGATCCCTCATAGGTTGGTTGGGTGAGCATTGGCAAGCTATTCCTAAACTTGACAAGCAAATACAAATGACTAGATTGGCCAAAAACAATTTCAAAATATAAGAATCAAGTTGGAACACACACAACTACGTGATTTTAAAATTTATTATAAAGATACGGTATTCAAGAAAACTTGGCATTTATATTTAGATAGACTTATGTTTCAAATGAACAGGATGTCAGCAAGAATGGTAAAGTAAGAGTATCCAAAAATCCTCTCTTCTGTAAGGGCAATGACACCACTGGAAAAAAATAGAATCAACTTTTTCTGATGCCTGAAAATTAACAAAGTGCTTCCAGCAAACTGAGGGGACTTCGTTTTAGAAAAACATCTGCATCTCAGTAAAAATACTGAAATTTTGGTGTTTTAATTTGCACTAGTCCCATCTCTACTTCCCCCAACTCCACCGTAGCTTTGAAAATAACCTACAATCACAGCAGGGAAAAGAAAACCAGAAACTGTAGCCTGGTAGCTGCTAAAGGACAGAGTGGGTGATCTTTTAATCCTGATTCCAGAAAATTGGCATTATTTGACCCATCTTTTTTGTTCCCTGAAAGAGACCTTATATACAATTTCTTTCTATTTAACCTGAGCAGGAGCCTGTCCAGAGTAAAAAGCTTATTTCCCCCAGAGGTCTTTGCCGACAACAGGCAGGGGCAATTGCTTAATATTGCTGCTGTCTGAAGGTGTGGATTAACACTTGGGGCAAATAATAGATTACCCAAAACCTTAAAAGTAAAGACTGAGTGAAGAATGAGATTTCCACAGGAGGCTTTTAAAAACTCTTGACATATTCCTGGAAATCTAAAACACCATATGCACAGCTTGGGGTATGAGCATGAGCAGGGAGAACCTAAGATGGCTGATCTTCCTGCTGTGTGTATGATGCTGTGAGTGAGGCTAAAGCAGAAACTGAGATCATTTGACTGAGTATTGAGGGTGTTATACCATTTGTATACAGAACTCCACAGCAAAGACTGGGAGAGTTATTGATTCCAGGCATTGAAGAAATTTCAGAGGTCATGCATGACCCTTCCACCCACAAAAAACAAACAAACAAACAAACAGACAGACAGACACAAAATTATGTCAGAAAAGTTACTAAAAAAAAAGCAGCAAAACCAGTAACAACCATTTAAAACCCCAGGAGGAGGGGAAAACCTGACTTCCAGAACTGCCACATTAGATTACTTTAACAAGGGAATAAGACATGCAAAGAAAAGACAATATGGTCTATGGTCATACTACCCTGAACAAGCCCAATCTCGCCTGAACTTGAAAGCTAAGCAGGGTCGAGCCTTGTTAGTACTTGGATCTCCAGGGAATACTGGGTGCTGTAGGTTTTTAAAAAAGAGAAAGAAAAGATCATTCCATTCACAGAGAAAAAAAATCAATCAATAGAACCCATCTCTGATGGAGTCCAGTAATTGGTTTTACTGGCTAACACATGCAGTAAGATATCTTAAATGTGTTTAAAGAACTAAAAGCAAAGGATAAAAATAGTAGACAGAAAGATTCACATATATATATGTTGAATTGATTTTGGCAAAGATATCAAGGTAATTCAATGGGGAATACATTGTCTGTTTTACAGATAGTAGAACATCATATAAAAATGAATCTTAAAACTTGTTCAAACTAAACTCAAATAGGGTAAGAGACCTAAACTGGAGGAAACTCCTAGGAGAAAAAGAGAAGATAAATTATGATTTCAACTGAGCAGAAATTTCATAGATAGAACACAAATATCATGAATAGTGACATAATAAGTTGATAAATTGAGCACTATTAAAATTAAAGATTTTGCTATTAAGAGATGCAGAAAAGAAAGTCAAGATAAACCAAACCTGGGAAAGAATATTTGTAAAACATATCTGATAAAGAATTTGAATCTAGAATATAGATAAAACTTTTAGAATTCAATAATAAGAAAAGAACTCAATTTAAAAGTGGGTGACATTTAGAATAGACTACTGAACTAGTTTATGGAAATAAGTTTATGTAAATTTTTCAATATTATCATTAGGTAAATGTAAATAAAGATCCCAGTGATGTTCTACACATATGCATTAGCATAGTTAAATTTGAAGAGATTGATAGTATCAAGTCTTTGTGAAAATAGTATAACAACTTTACCAAAACTTGGTTTTTGTTGGTGCAGTTCTTATCCATTGCTAGCAGGGATGCAAAATGATGTCATCACTTTGATGGACAGTTTGGCAATTTCTTATAAAAGAAAATATAAACTCATCTTGTGCCCAACAATCTTTCTACTAGGTGTTCACCTAAAAGAAATAGATATATATGTCCACATATCCTCATGTGTTTATGATAATTCCAAACTGTAACAGCCCATCAACTGGTAAATGCCCATCAGCTGGTAAATGGATCAACACCTTTTGTTACATTCATTCTGAGAATACTATTCAGTAAGGAAGAGAATTGTTTTTAAACAGCATAATGCTAAGTAGAGAAAAGCAGATACCAAACACTATATTATGCATGACTCCATTTCCATGAAATTCTAGAGAAGCCAAAACTTAGTGTCATAACATCAGTCATTGTTTGCTAGGGGAACTGTGATAAGAAACAGGAGTGAGGGAAAAAGAGTGTGTGTTAACAAAGTTATTCTTAACATGATTATGGTGTCAGTTTTACCACTATCTTTATTTGTCAGAAGTCATCAAAATGTACAATTAAAATTACTGCTTTATTGTTTATAAAACTATACCTTTTAAAATAAAATGGTACCTTAATAAAGTTAATTAAGACTTTACCCTTCCAGGTGAGTCACTCAACACTTCAACTTTTGCCTTCCAATTCCCTTTCACCCCACATAGAGGTCTGTAATGTCCCACCTCTACTGAGACCCCTCCATATCCACTTGTTTCTAAACTCAGGCTTCACAGACTCCATCTCTTGATAACTTCCTTCTTCACAAGCTCCTTTTCTCCTGAACTGCTCTCACCTCTCTCGGTACTCCATTTGCATTTTCTCTCCAAGCTTCTATTTCATCTGTACCTTAGCGGTTGGTTTTACCTTGTTAGTTCTCTCTCCTCCTAAAGGCTTGGCAGGGCTGATCTCACCTCAGCCGATCTTATCCTCCACTTCCAGCCAGACCTGCCCAGTGTTGTTAACCACCCCCCCCCCATGCCCCTACCCCCCTTGTCCTAAGCTCAAGAGATGTAAAGAAAACTTCGAAGGAAATGTAGTCAAATTTGCTTAAATCTAAGCTCTAGTATATATCACGCAGCTGAAAGGGAGGTGTAGGATAGAAATGTTTAGAGTAAATATCAGATGAGCATTCGAGTAGCAACCAAAGTATAAAGTCACCGTCCTCCACACTAACCTCTAAGTAAAGTTTATGGCCACATTGATGAGAACTTTACTCTCCCTTACTGATAGTACTACATTCCCTTGGAATCTCCTCACTTCCCCATCTCTTTTCCAACCCTCCCCCACACACCGCCCTATCTTGTATCACTATGACAACTCCATACTGTCTCAGCCCGAGCCTTCGCACATGCGTATAGCTAACCCGAGGCAAGCTGTCCTCTGGGACCATTTTCCTGACAGGAGAGCCTCCCTTTGCAATCCATTTTCCTTTTGGTTCTAGGGTGCTTTCTAAAGCAGGAAACTACTTCGTAAGGCAATGGATCTGCTGCCCTACATGAGCCAAAGAGGCCTGTCATGAGCTGAGAAAAATAAAGTCACGGTCCGCAGTAAAATGGATTTAGTGGTCATAGTGATATCCATAAAACATCTCTCCTCAGCCTCTTAAGCACAGACTTGAGTAACTTAATGTTTTTTTTCTGCCATGACACTAAGATTTTCTGAAACAGAGGGAGTCAGCAGTAAGATAAAGCCTACATTTCCCCTCATTTTCATGGCAGCAGAAGGAAAGCCTGCAGTCGTCTGTCCTGAGGTCTCTGAGTGGAAAGTCTCTCCACACTAGCACACTGATTTGTACATCCCTTCTCCTCCCTGGCAACTGTGATGAAAATTCTCCTTCTCTATAAGTTTAACAAAGAAAAAATATTTTGCTAATTGTATTTGATCTAACTTCCTTTAAATGATCTCAAATTCTAAATCCTTAACTTTAAAAAAAAAGTAACTAACATGTAAAACACTCTAAAAGTCAAACAGCACACCTCATAATTTCCCAGTTACAGCTATCTATTCAAAGGTTTTAAAACATAAAATATGGACACATTCAAAATATAAAAACTAATACATTTCCCTTCTGAAATTTTTGAAAGTAGAGAATATACAAAGAAAGGAATTGATACCCACAATCCCATCATTAAGAATTACTGTCAACAGTTTTTATAGCTTTTCAGGTTTTTCTGGACAAGTGCACAGATTTATGTGTTCGTGAGTTCACACTACGTAGACTGTCTATAATATGTTTCTTTCAATAATTCAACATAAATATTTAGTCATCAATTAACTCTTCAAAATTGTATTTCTAAGGCCTTTTCTTTTTAACATCCCATCATATGCTTTGCATCATTTATATAATCTAGATGCTTTATTTTCTATAGAATCTATTTTCATAAAGGCTTCAGTTGCTTATATGTGCTTGTTTACAAATAACACATTTTTATATATGTCATAAGTACATTTCTATTTCCATAGAATAAGTTCCTAGGTGATATAATTTTTATGTAATTTCTGATGAGCTAAACCCAGGACTCTGAAAATCCCTTGCACGTCTAGGAGTTTCCAATTAAGAATTGTGCCTCCAATAAGCTTCTTCCAGATGATTCTTCTTAGAGCTCAGCTGCAATACAATCACCTCCAGAGGAGTTGGAACAGTATGTACTGAATTAAATATTTATTCCTTAACTCGGCATTCGAAACCTCTTCTTTTAGTTATGTACACATTATTTTTTCACGCATTATCTTCACAGTGACCTAAAGCAGGTAGAGTTGTCTTTGTTGTACAAGTATGGAAATTATATTGAGAGGGGTCCAATAACTTGCCCAAGGTCACATTATTACTAAATGGGTATTTGAACTCAGTTCTATAGAGCTGTATCCTTTTCTTCCTCAGTGATTCTCACTAGCATCCAACCTCCACAGGAAAGAGGAAACCTGTCATATACACAGGAGTAGGTTTCCTTGTACCTGAACAAGCTGGGGCTTTACATCTGCCTTGTGAACTCATGCAAATTATTATCTCTATGTTTGTTTCCTCATCTCTAACTTCCTAAAATCCAGTCATCTTGAGGAAGAAGAACAAAACTGGAGGTATCAAACTTCTTGACTTCACATGATATTTCCAAGCAACTATAGTCAGAACTTAAGCAGATCAGCATAAAAAGACAGATCAATGGAACAGAATGCAGTGCCTGGAAATAAACTTACACTATGTGAACAATTAATTTAGGACAAAGGAATCAAGAATACATAATGTGAAAACAACAAAGGAACTAAGAATATATAATGTAGAAATGATAGTCTCTCCAATAAATGGTGTTGGAAAAGCTGGAGGGCCACATGTTAGGACTGAAACTGGACCCTTATATGCCATCTCCAAAAGCCAACTAAAAGTTGATTAAAGATATGAGTGTAAAACCTGAAACCACAGGTTTCCTAGAAGAACACATACAAGTTACTTTCCAAGAAGTAACTTCCTTGTGACCAGTCTTGACAATGATTTCTTGGATTTGACACCAAACACAAAGGCAACAAAAACAAATGAACAAGAACTAAATCAAATTTTAGTGCTTCTATGCAGTGAAGGATACCTTCAACAAAATAAAAGACAGCCAACTGAATGAGAGAAAATATTTGCAAGCCATTTATTTAATAAGTGGTTTTCTTTCCCCCAAATAAAAGAACTCATAACTCAGCAGTGGAAAAAAAAAAATTAACCCAACTTAAAATGGGCAGAGGAACTGAATAGGTGTTTTTCTAAAGAAGACATATAGTTTTTTTGCCTGGCTCCTGCTGGGGGGGGGGGCGCCCGCTGTGTCTGGGGGGGGGGGGTACCCGCTGTGTCTCCGACCTGTGGGCAGCACCAGGGTCCCGGGATCCTTTAAATAGGACCCGGAAACAAAGGGCACTCTGCCCACGTTTTTGCCTGGCTCCAGTCATGGGAGCCGGGCTTCCCATTTCCCTGGATGCCCTGCCCTCACGTGTTTCCCTCCTCCGACTCAGGACTGGGGGCTGGGGGGCCACCCACTGCAGACCTACAGGTGGCACCAGGGTCCGGGGACCCCTTAAATAGGACCCGGAAACAAAGGGCACCCTGCCCCACATGTTTGCCACCTGGTTGCACAGGGCAGCCATCTACAGCCCGGCTAGGCTGAGGTGTGTTTCTCCCAGGCCCTAGCCCAAGGGAGACTGGGGGCCCATGTCCAGCAAGACAGGCCTACCCCCATGCAGGGAGGAACCAGCGTGGGGGCTGGGCGGGGCACAGAGTCCTGCCCGCCAGCAGGCAGCCTTACTGGCTGTCTGCCTGCCTGGGGTCCTGGGCTGTGGAGGTCCTTTGCCAGCGGGGAGCAAGGGTGATGACAACTCCTGGGTAACCCCCTTGCACCTAGAGAGCTCGGGAGTGGGGCCCAGGTGGGGTTTTAGCCCCATCCATCAATGGATGGTTGCACAGGGCAGTCATCTGGAGCCCAGATTGGCCTGGGCATATGTCCCCCAGACACTAGCCCAAAGGGGCCTGGGGATACAAGCCCAACCATCCGGGCCCCGCCCCCACGTAGGGAGGTATTGGTGTGGGGGGAAGGGAGGGAATGCTCCTTCCACTTCTCTCTCACCCCAGCTAATCTTCAGGAGGAGGAAGAACATAAATAATACAAACTTCATCATAGAACGGGTGAGGGACTAGGTAAAATCCAGCCAACAAGCCTGAATTGGACACAGGAGATGGATTATGGAGAGAACCAGTACATTCAAGACCAGAGAAATAACTATAGAAAAATGATGTCATGAAGTGCACCCATGCACTCACCAGGTCTGAAAAAGTCAAGACCTCATTTCAGAGATGCCTTCTGGGAGAACAAGTCACCCCTCCCCACCCCATGGGAGAGGTGAGCAAGGCCAGAGTGGGGGCACCAGCCCCACAGTAAAGCTGCAAACTGAGGCAGAGAAGATGACCTACAACGGCCATCACAGATGCCTGAATCCACGGAGAGACCTCTTTACTGACACTGGCTGAGGGTGAGACCCCCTAAACCTGATGCCAGAACAATAAGGCAAAACAGCAGCACAACAGACAAGGGAGTGGTGATGACAGCCAGCAACAAGAAAACATGGACAGACCACATATAAATATAGACTGGCTGCCCAATGCAAGGTTATCACTGAAAACCTACAAGCACCGTTCACCTAGTTCCAAGAACACAGTCTCTCACCCAATGAAAGGACGCTGCCACAGGAAAGATACTAATAGACCTAACAGAAGCTAGTAAACAACAAAGAGAGGGGTTAGAGTGAATGGAGGGGGCTTCAGAGGGAGGGGGATGGAGGGGGAGGTAGCCACTAACCATTTACCGAAGTTGTGATTTAAAGAATAAAAATAAATTTTAAAAAAGAAGGCATATAGTCAACAGACACATGTAAAGGTCTCATCAACAGTCAAGGAAATGCAAATCAAAACCACATTGAGTGACCTCACATCAGTCTGAACAGCTACCATAAAAAATACAAGACATAATAAGTGCTGGCAAGGATGTGGAGCAAAGGGACCCCCATTGTTGGGAAGAATGTACATTGGTATTGTCTTTGTGGAAAACAGTATGAAGTTTCCTAAAAAATTAAAAATAGAAAAACCATAGAGTCTAGTAATTCCATTTCTCAATAGTCCATAGTCTTATTTCTATTTTCCCCCTTCCTTTTCCTCTTGTTTTTACTTTGATACATGATTTAAGAATGTGGATGCAGTAGGGATCTGAAAAGACAAATCATTTTCTATCTTTTCTAAAAATAGCTAACCCTGGAAAAATAAATAAAAAATAAGTAAATGATTGTTACAATGAAAAATAATTAATCAGAACAAGAAAAAGAAATGGAAACCACTATCATAAAGAGACATCTACACCCCCCCTCCCATTTCCATTACAGCATTATTTACACTAGTCACGACATAGGAACAATCCATGGAATTGATAAAGTGTTAAATTGGTCTCAGATCCTCAAACACAAATGAAAATAAAAGAAAATATTTAAGTTTTTCTTTGAGATTTGTTTTTATAAACAGCAGATTCTGGAAGTTTATCAGCATGATCTGAGCATGCAGAAATACAGTTAACCTGAGTCCCAAGCTAGCTAAAGCAGAGGAGAGGAGCTACCCAGAGGTGAGGGTATACCATTACCTGACAAGTTATTTAAAGTTCTAGTTATCTGAAAAAAAAATCTCTCTTTATTGCTTGGACCACCCTATAGCCAATGATCGTTAACCAAGTCCATATTTCCTTGCCCCTCAGTCACTCCTTTGTCAATAAAATTTAACTCTTTTGTCCTACTTCTGGGAATCTACCCAAAGGATACAGAAACACTAATTCAAAAGGACACCAGTACTCAGATGCTTATTGCAGCACTATTTACAATAGCCAGGATGTGGAAACAACCCAAATGCCCCAAAACAGACAAATGGATCAGAAAGTTGTGGTATATGTACACAATGGAATGGAATATTTACACAAAGGAAGAGCAATCAAAAAGACAAATTTGATGCATTTGTGATAACATGGATGGACCTAAAAGGAATCATGCTAGTAGAAATAAGAAAGAAAAAGAAAATACCAGATGATCTCACTTATATGTGGGATATAGGGAAAACAAACAAAAGGAAAAGTAAAACTTAATGCCAACAAACTATCAACAGAAATGAAGCAGAGAGCAAGGGGGGTTTATAAAATCAGGGGAGGGATGGATGAAAGAGACAAGGTGGTGGGAGAACCTTGGGGTATACAACAATGTGTTTGTATATTTTTATATATATATATATATGCAATCAATTTAAAAATAAAAGATTAACTTTTTTAAAAAAGAGAGTTTACAATGAAAAAAATTTAACTCTTTTATTGTAAACCCTATTCTCCAATCCAGTGTAAGCCCCTTTTCCTACTTAGGCATGGAGGCAAACTTGAGTTTTCTCTTGCTTCTTTGCTCCCAAGCTACAATAAACTCTTCTATTAAAGGTGATATTGGCCTCCATCCACATGAGGTATGGTGCCGATGCTATGTGTCCATCAACAACTGAATGAAGAGGACATGATATGTTAATATAACACGTCAATAAAAGCAACTGTGGAATACTACTTTGCCATAAATAAGGACCATTCTGCCGTGTATGACAACATGGGTAGAGGCTGAGGATATTATGCAAAATGAAATTGCAAAATGATCAAACCAGGTCTTTCACTTGCACCCAGTAAACCAAATTCTGAAGCAGGAGAAATGTTCTTTACATGAGTTTATTCAGATGATCATCAAGGGAGTTTGTAGGTAAGGACCACCCACAAAACAAAAACTCTACCCTTTGAATGGCAGGCATATTGGGGTTATGTAAGAGGTGAAGGAATATGAGGGAAGAGCTGGGCTTTACGTTTCCAGGTCTGAGGAGGAGCCAGACAGCCTAGGTGACAGGAATCAAGGTGTTTGATTTCCCCAGCAGGGCGTTTTCTCAACAATCAGATATTTATTTCTGAGGTCACCATCAGCTCCAGAAGAACACAGAGGATTTTATTAGAGATATAACAGTCAGTTTTCCAAGTTCCCAGAAAGAGCCAGTTAATGGTTAATCATGAGGAAAGTTAGAAAGGAGAAAGAACAAAAGGGTGATTAGGGTTTAATTCACTTTTTTTCTAATTTTTATTCTAGGGTAGTTGTTTGTTGTAAAGCTACAAAGTCAGACCAGGAAACTCAAATACCAGATGATCTCACTTACACACAGAGTCTTACAAAACTGAACTTGGAAATATGAAGAAAAAGTAATGCTTGCCTGAGGAAGAGGGAAAGTGGAGAGTGAGTGAAAGTAGACAAAAGGTACAAACTTCCAATTACAAGATACCAAGTTCTGGGGGTGTAACATCCAATATTGTGACTGTTGTTACAAAATTATACTGTGTATTTGAAAATTGGTAAGAGGCTAAATCTTAAAAGTTATCACCCCTTGAAAATAATTGGTAATTAGTGATGGATATAATAATTTTGTAATATGTGCAAACATTAAATCATTGTTATATAAATTATGTTGTATAATTAATACAGAGTAATGTATCAACTATATCTCAATTAAACCGAGAAAACAAACCAGTTCTGACTAATGAATAGACTTTACAACTGAAGGGATCTTCTGGGGGTTGATTTAGGATTTTCTGAATTACTGGCAATCCATTGCAAAATAAACACACACACACGAACAAAATACATGTGCTTTCTGGTGGGGGGCTGTGTGGGTCTCTGTTAGCAGGATCCAGTGGCACAGGTGGAATCTGTGACTGATGCAATACTTTCTCTTGCCACTGGCTGGTCACCAGCACATTGTGGGAATTGAGCTTTAGAAACAGGGAGGAGTTAGCAAATAGAAAAGTCACGGTCAGGTCTTGTGCAAGAAAGAGGGTGATGCATCCTGTGTGGTGCTTGTTCCTGAGGAGAAAATGTGGGCACCGTTTAAATGGACAGATGGGATGGAGCTCAGTGTCTGATGGCCTTAGGATTGAAAGCTGCCATTCAAGGAACGAAGACACCAGTGCTGGCAAGAGACAGGTTTATTAGCACTGGTGCTGACTTAGCAGATTCACACCCCAAGGCTAGTACCTAATAGGAAGCTAAGGATTTATATATACTTTGATGTTCTGGTATTCTGGGTGGGCTATTATTGGTGGTAGTACATGGCCTGATGTGATGGAAGATAGAATGAGAAAGATTCAAAAAGAAGTGAGCTAAGCCAGTTAGCCATTGGCTGTTTATCTAGACCCCTAAACTACCTTTCTTTTTTTTTTTTTTTGAGACTAGGTCTCGCTATGTTGCCTGGGGCAGCCCTGATCCTGTGGACTCAAGTGATCCTCAGCCTCAGCCTAACAGGTAGCTAGGATTACAGGTGCCTGCCATGGTGCCTGGCTGTTTTGTTTTGTTTTTGAAGTACATGTTTTTCTATAATAATCAAAATGAAGAATGACATCTTTTGATAAAAAGGCTTTCTATATTTCGTAAGCATATACTTTTGCTTCTCTTCCTCGTTTCTGTGATTTAAAAAATATATATTTAAAAACATATTTTTGGTTTGAGATTGTTGATATCAAGCAATACAATTTTTACATGCTAAATTTATATATTTTTTATTTTATTTTTTAATAATTAAAAAACATTTGTGGGAAGAAAATAAGTTACATAGATAGGTATACATATTACAATACCATAATTAAAAAATTATAACCATGCAAAATAATATATTATTTACTGATGTGTGATTTAAAAGTTTCAAATACCACTGGCATGGCAAACATCAGATCCAGTGTACTAATTGTTATTTCTGGGAATATATAATGGGGAATAAGATAGAAGAGATATCCACAGAGAATGTCAACTATCTCTGTGATGATTGTTCTTTTTATTTTAATTTAAATTTTTAAACTTTGCATATATGTGTGCATTTATATTTATATTATATTATTGCATTATTGTGTACCCTGGGGCTTTCCTACTTCACTAACACCTGTTAACCATCCTGATCTTTTGTGCTCTTTACCTCCCCAACTTCTTCCCCCTCCTTCTCTCTCACTCCATGGTTCAGTCCCATTAGTTGTTTTTATTTTTTCATATTTGCTTGTTTGTTTTTCCCTATATCCATCATATAAATGAGACCATCCCTGGCTGTTTTTTTGAGACCACATCTCGCTATGTCACCCGGGGTAGTCTCGAACCTGGGAACTCAAGTGATCCCAAGCCTCTTGCCTCCTAGTGCTTGGATAACAGGTACCTGCCTCCATGCCTGGCAGCTGCATTTCTTAGGTCACTGTGCTTCAGAGTATTTCAGGTTTTCATGCTTTGGTCATCACACTTCAGGATAGCCGGATTCTGTTTCTCTCCATGATCAACATGTCACTTAATCACATGCTATGAGGTTGAGGAAGAGATAATACCACCAACCACACATGAGCAGTAAGGTGAGACAGAAGATGCACCTGCACCTACCTGGGTACAGGTGAAACCACAGACTCAGGCTGTAGACCAAGGGTTTAAGAGAGACTGGAGTGCCCAGTCTAGTTCATTTGCTATCAGGGTAATCAGCCTTCTGGACCCTCCCATGAGGGAAGAATCAGACTTTCTTCCTTGCTTCCCCCCCTAGTCTGGGGGCTTTAAAGACTACTGGGAACTTAGAGTTAAATAGAATGGGGTGAATAAACAGGAAATCTTCAGGAGAAGTAGGCTTTCTCCAGAGGCAGAGACTGTGCATGCTGAGACTTGCAAATGAAGCTCCGGGAAGACACTGGGTAAACAAGCTGAGGAAGCCAAGCCCTTTTAAAATTGCTTTTGGAAGAGAAGTAACCACAAGATGACATTTCCCCCCACTTCCCTAGGCAGAAAATGAAAATATTGGGAAAAAGCTTGACCTGAAAAAATATTAAACTTAATTGGAGCCTAGTTATAATCTTTCAGGATGCAAAGATGGGTGCCAAGGAGAACTGGTGGGTACATAATTGGACTAATATGCAAAATGAAGACTAAGGTTTTTTTTGGGCCGCTATCCAACCGTTCCCCCTTCACCCCCACCCCAGCACCAGGTGCTCCATGAGAAAAACACAGATTACTGATAATACCCAAAGGTGTAACTCTCGGATATTTGCATTTAAATGAACCAAATCATCACACAGAAAGACCTGTCTGAGAGATTTTCCACATGGGTACCCAGATTCTGGGGGTTCACCTGGCTTCTGCAGCCTGCTTTTCTACTTTTTATGTGACCCATGATGATTTTAGTTAAAAAATAAATAAAACCTGGGCACTATTCTTGAGTGATTGAACTAAAGCCAATATAAACATACAACTTTTCTGTTCTTTTTCCCCCTTCCACACAGCTGTCATTAAGTCTGAGCATCCTGAGCACATTCATGTGTCAGCCAATCAATTTCTCTCTGCTTTCCATCTGACAAGTGTAAAATTTAATCTAATTTAAAACTTAATCAGATGAAGCAATCAACACAATACGGAAATCCAGGATTTCCACTCTTTGCATAACACACAAATAAGGAAAAAAATGTATTTGCCAGAATATTTAGCAGTTTTGAAGTGTTTAGTAATTACTCCCTGTGGGGAGCAAACCCTTGAAGATAGAAGATGTGTTAGTATGTGTCCAAGGGGTACCCAGGGACCTCAAAACCTGCACACTCTAAAGGGATCCAGCCATCCATGCATACAAAGGCAAAGGAGACTCTTAGTGTGAAAGATCTTTAACAGAATTGGTGTGCATAGAGAGAAAAGAGAATATTCCTGATGATAGCTTTGTGATAAATTGCCCCAAATGGCCTATCTCTTCATAAAGACCCAAACAGGGTTGGCTGAGAGCCTCGGGGCCCTTGAAGCCTGAAATCTTGTCGTAAATCTCAGGCACCTTCTAGAGGGAACCACAGGAAACAAAAGGAGAGCTGGGACAAAAGGAGGTATCACATTGAGACCAGGACTGCCATTGCCAACCTCCCTGGGCACTCTCACCCATGTGTCTTCACATGCCGCTCCTCCAGCATCTCCTTCCCAGCAGTATCAGGGTGCAAGTAGGGGCTGCATGTTCAAGAGTTCTTTCTCAGACCCTATCTGCCTTCCACGTTGTAGCATTTCCCTGTCAATGCTTCAGTAATGTTTCTCACTCCCTGTAGCTAGTCCAGAATGGCTGCTTCTAAGTGGAAATGAGGAGTATGGTTCCTTTCCTAACAAATGAAATGAACTCAGGAAGGTGCTATGGGTTTTCTGGTTATTGGGGAACAACAACACGTCTATCCACCAATCAGAACCCCAGGCTCAGGAGAGGGAAACATGTGGCATGAACAGCAGTTCCTCGCAGGCTTATGCTGATCATCGGTCCCGGTGCAGAATAAGGTAATGCCTTTTCCCTCAGAAAGGTCTGTCTTCTCATCTCCCAGTGGGAACTTCAGTTTTCTTAGCTGGTCAGTGAGAATCCAATCCGTAACCTGCATGGTGGCTATTGGTCCTGTCTGGGCTTCATGGCCATGCATGTTATAAGCTATAAAGCACAACACAGATGCTATTTTTATTACAATAATGGCTATAGAGTAAGCAGCTGAATGTATTAATTGACAATTTAGAGCTCACCAGCTGGCAGAGCATGGGCACACAAAGACACCTAGGGGCATGTTCATGGTTGAACTGGAAAGAGATTGGAAGCTAGCCTGGGCAGTGGTGTCAGAAAGATGCTGAGAACTAGGTGAAGTCTGAAGAAAGTAAGGATTTTCAAACATTGAAGATGAGGAAGGGGATCTGAACAGAGAAAATCACAGGATTCATTCATTCATTTGAAAAATTAATGCTCAACAAATGTCTATTGTGTGTTTGATCTGCATCAGGTTGAGGGCAAATGCCTCTAGGCAAGAATGTGCTCTGCATACTCACAGTCTATGCAGAGAGCTCTCAAAGTATTAAAGGAAAGAGACAGAGCTGTGGTTGGATCAAGGAGCCTGAGAGTGCGTGTAACTTTGATTTTGTCCTTGAAGGCAGACCCAAGAAGAATGAACAAGTTTTTCCCTTCAACAGGGAATTGCCTCATTAACAGAGCTGTATCTGGAGAGGTACTAGGAGGCAGATGAGAAGCACCCACTTCTATACGTCCCAGGCTAGGCTGCAGATATGCCCCTGGTTCAGCAGCTAATACAAAAGTGCAGGACTGGCTCAAGCCCAGGGCTTGCTTGCCCTTTCTTTACATGCAAAGTCCTTGTCCCCATTCCCTAAAGTCTCTGCAGTCCGGAGCTTCTGAAGGTGGACAGGATTCCAGGGAACAGATGCATCTGTCTGCAGAACATATCATAGAAGGGTTACTTTGTGTTTGAAGCATGGACCTGGGAGAGGAACCCTTGCCACCAAGAAGAGGCTGTAGGCTGAGAGACTTAACCATGCTCTCTTCCAAGGTGTTCTTAGCTTGGAAATGAGATGTGTACAATCTAGCCTTATTATTTCTTCATTGCCTGCATATACTACTGAGTAGGAGCAAGAGAGGATTTTTTCTGTTGGTGATTTGGGCCAACTATGGAGAAGACCAATGGAGGTGTTCTCTCTGGAAGTGAAACTGCTGGGCTGAGCACTATGGTCTTTATCTGGAGGGTGATAGAAGGCCAAGGAATCGGCCTTCTAAAGAGGGGAAGGGGGCTGTGTGTCAAATGAAAATCCACTCTGGAATATACCTAGTACAGGCTCTACCCATCCCAGCAAACCCCCAAGTCCACCATCATGAACTCTGCTTGCCCACCACTGGATGTAGACATTGTTGGAGACACTTGTTGACTGGTGAGGGTGTGGAGGTAGTGGGCATAGCAAGCTGACACCTAATTCTGATACCTCAAATCGTGTTGATTTTTTTTATCTCTAGGCCCATTTCACATCTGATCATTACCCTCCCTAAAGCAAGTGAGGCAAAATTGATCTTCCTGTCTCCAAAGAGGAAATCAACAAAGCAGTGACATTTTATAGGAAAGAGCTGAATCTTCTATCCTCCAGGATGCTGACATATAAACCTTTAATCCCCAAATTTCAGAAAGTTGCCACAAAGTTGTAACTGAAACAATTAAATCAATTGTCCTGATACCAGACTGAGAAGTTCTTCCCCAGAAAGCAAACCTGTACAAGCAGCTTATGGAAATGAGAGTTGGAGGAAAGCTTTCTGCTCTGGCCTCTGCTTAGCTTGGATTTCAGTTTCCTGGGTGCTGTGTGCCCTTGCCCTGCCTTTCCCTTCCTACCCACAGGTCCATGGATCCATGTGGGGGTTGCACTTCGGTGCCCTATCCCAACTCCTTTCTGGCTCCTGGACATGATGGGTTCCGACCCCAACCAGGTTGGAAGGACCCTGCTATCCTTTCCCTGAGCATTTCTCTTACAGTTTTCTGGTACCTGTAACCTTACTTGCTTTTTGTAAACCTTCTATATGCTTTCTTCCCAGAATGACCTTACTTCTTCGTCCTCAGAGACTCTGGAGTCCAACCAGAAGTCACATCCCCAGTTGTCTAAGCCAAAGACTCACTTCCTTTGATCTCAGTGATCTGTGCTCCCAATCATTTCAACCTCTCTTTCTGTTTATAAGCGTCCCATCTTTAGGCAGCAGTTCATTAACTGAAAGGGAATCCAACCTTTGTTTGGCGGTCAGATGATCCACAGACAATCTCCTTGGCCATGTGGAGCCTTTCTCAAAGGGGCTCTACCCTTTGGTCTCTTTCAGAGCATGGTTTACTGCCCAGTCCATGGGTTATGTTGCTTCTTGCTCTGGATTTGGGGATCAGGCTTGGATCCCTGGGCACCTTCTGGTTTTTTCCTTGGGATGGAGGAAGCATGAGGGACTCGGAGTCTTGACAGTGGAGGAATGAGGTCAAATACCCTATCATGATTCAACCACAAGATGAAAAAGACAAATCAAGCACGTTCTCTCTCTCTCTCTCTTAATGCGATTTGTAATTTTTGTTCATTAACACTGTCTTTTTCTCTGTAATTATCAGACTCCTGACATTTATCTTGGCATGAGGGCAAGATAAATACATCCCCAGGGCACAGTGTAGGGGTGAAAACCCTGCCCTATTATAGAGAAACACTGTCTAGTGTTGAAAATAATCTTCCTCGGCTTTTGCTTCTTCTGCCCACAGCCTGATCTCTTACTTTTCATCCCTCCCCCACACTTGGAATGCCCCCAAATTGGAAAGGCAGCCATATCAACTGTCCTTGATCTCTTCCTCATATCCCAGTTATTTTCCAGTCTATGATGACACTCTGCCTTACAGCATTCCTATAAAATTGTCCAACTATTATTGGTTCTGAATGGTCTTTGCCTGGCTCTCACCAGTTAATCCCCTGCAAGTTATGAAAGAGTCAATAGATTTCAAGTGAGGAATGTTTATTGTGGTTGACACAACGGGAGCGGGATGGCAAGTGCCCTGAGCCATGCTCTTGACCTGAGAACAGTGGGGATCCTGGTTGTATGAAGCTGTGTACCAGGTAGCAGGGAGCAGCAGCAGAGCATGTTCCTGGCTGGGCTACATCTGGATATGGGCAGACAAGTGATATGTCTCTTTATCTGTTGATGGTGTCATTAGCATCTCAAGTCTCCAACTAGGGGTGTGCCTTTTAGCATCCTAATGAGTCCTAGGTCACTTCTGAGTCATCTGCCATCTGTTTCTGCATAGCCACTAGTTTCCAGCTAGTTCTGGAGTGATTGCCTGAAAGCAGAAAGTCTCTTAAGGTGTGTGTGTGGGGTCTATTTCTCATGGGTGATTGAATGAATTCCTGTAAACATGGGTGGTCAAAAACAGGAAGGCTGGGAAAGCAAGGTCTAGGTCCCAGGTGTCCTGTAACATTACCTAAGTACCCCAGCATCTCTCCAGTTGTTATATCCAAACAGAATTTTAGATTCTTTTGGTATTTCTCTCTTCCAGAATACACCCCTTCTTCTGGCTCCTGGGCCATTACTATCCCCTTTCCCTCTTATCTACAAGCTGTTCCTCCCTGGAATTTTCTGCCTCTTAAGAGGTGTTGCTTGCTTATGCACATGACTCTTACTACCAAATAATGCCTACAATTTCCTCAGTGTGTACTTTGGAACCTCCAGGATGAAGAAACTCAATACCTACTCAATTTCCAGACCAGTGTCACTCAAGTACTTCAAACTCAAACAGCCCAAGATGAATTTATTGGCTTCCTTTCTAAATATTCTACTATTTTTTACCTTTAAGAAATGCCACTGTTGCCGGGCACGGTGGCTCGTGCTTGTAAGCTTCAGCCTATGAAGCGGCTGGGGCTAGGGATCGCGGTTCGAGTCCCGCCTGGGGCCCGTAGTGAGACCTAGTTCCAAAAAAATAGCTGGGCGTGGTGGTGTGCGTCTGTAATCCCAGCTACCTGGGAAGCTGAGGCTGGGGATTGCTTGAGTCTGTGGTACCCTGGGCAACGAGAGCCTGCGGTTCCACGGGCAAAAATAGCGAGACCTAGTCTCAAAAAAAAAAAAAAAAAAACACAAACAAACAAAAAAAAGAAATGCCACTGTTAGTTATGTTATCCCCCAAACCCACCTCCTATTTCCTTCTCTCTGTCTATACCACATCTGTCTCTAACCTGGGTACATCACTTTCCTGTAAAAGATTCTGCAAGATACTTTTCTTCAGGAAATTCTCTATAGTGTAGCCAGCCTAATTCCTCCTCGGACTGAGATGCAGCTATGGTTTTCTATTGACTTCCATCTATGTGAAACCCAAGTCTCTTATCAGGGCCCAGAGGAAGGTCATGATCTGGACAAGATGAAAAGAGGGGAGACACAATGACAAGCAAACCAGATTGTATAGTCACCTTCTGAACCAAGCTATCTAGATGCAAAGTTAAGAGTTTGGTTGCTTTTTTTTTTCAAATAAAGTAAACAAGTAAAGATACAAAAGGATCATAAAACCAGAGGATGAGCTAGATGCCAGCATGACCAGAGATGGGCTCAGGGCAAGAGGCCACTTTGGCCTATTAATTATTTTGAATTATAGTTTCTTAAGAAATAGCCAGCTCAAGAAGGACACAGTAGCCCTTCATTCTCCCCCCCTGAAAGCAAGAAAAAAACCTTCCAATGTGAAAAGTATCAGGAGACAGAAAGACATCACTATCACAAGAGACGGGCATTTACATCAGGGCAGGCTGCGTAACAAACCCTGCTCCTCTTACTAATTTATGACCAAGATCAAGTTTCTTTGTTTTGTCAATTCCTCGCAAATTATTTTCTTTTAAAACCAAAAAAGGTACCATATGGGTTTCATATCTTTGAGACTGCTGCTTGAATAAAATAAAATTAGTCTTATTTTTCCCTTTGTAATCTTTTATTTTATTGGTGTCTCAACCTGAAGGCAGAAAGTAGAGGGAAATTATTTTTCCTCTTCCCTACACCAGCATAAGGTAACAAAGAGGGCAGACCCCAGCATATTCATGTATTGTTTTGCTCTGAAATATCTGCTTCAAAATATTTGCTCTAAAATATTTGCAGCATCCTGTGGTGTGTTTATTATTTTTCCATTAGGGTTGTACCTTGAGTCCCACTGTTTTCCCCTGGAGTGTCCTGGATTGCCTTGCAACTGTGTAATGGAGTTCTCCCATAGCATACGTTTATGAATACTTTACATAGCTTTTGAATGAATGGATGAAGTGTTTTTGAGAGCAGGGACATTGTAGTAACCAAGTTGTACCAATTTATCTATCTAAAATAGAGTCGTCATCATCATAAAGTAGAGGAATTTACTCTAGAAATTTGAGATCCAGTTGTGGGACAAAGGTCACAGAATTTTTTTGGGTGGGGAATGGGAGAGGAGAGGAACAGATTCCATTCCAGGAAACAGGTTGGCACAGATTGGGACAACACACGCTGGGTGTCCAGGAAGTAGTGGTGTATTATGGTGAAGAGGATGCCGAGAGATGACAAAGGAACCAGGATCCTGCCTGGTCTCATCTCATCCTGGCTCTGGCCAGTGCACCAGGGACATGTCCAGGAGACCTCTCCTTGCTCCAACCGCACAGATCTTGATAGGTTCGGGAATCTATCAGGGTCCCTCATCCGAGTGGGCCCTGTGTCAGGGTGATCTTTACCCTGTAGGTTTTACTGTTTTGAGGTCTGCTGAGGCCACATACTGACAGCCACTGAGAAGAGAGTGGATCACTGCTATTGACTGAAGGCTTCATGCCTACCTATGCCCAAGCTCATATGTCAGAACCCCATCCCCAAAGTGATGGCATTGGGAAGTTGGGCCTCTGTGCAGTGGGTGACTAGGGCTAAAAGGGTGGATGCCTCATGAGTCGGAATAAAACCCTTATTAAAGGGGCCCTCGAGATCTCCTTCCCCACTTCAGCCACATGATATGTAATAGAGCTGCTGGTTCTAGATGAGCCCAGGCACATGTACACTCATGTGGGCGTGTCCAGAAGCCACACCTGGTAAATCAGAGACCACCCAGGATGGAAATTTGACCAATCACTACTTGACACACTTCCCTCCTGTCAGAACTGTACTGACTGAAACATCATTTGCATTAAAACAGAGCTGAGTGGGGACTCACCTGACCTTTTGGCCATGTGTATGTGCTACTAGAACCCACAAAGCAGGTGTTTCAAGAATGCAGTCCTGAAGCCTGGAATAAAAGACACTGTATTAAAGATTTCTTTTTTTAGGTCTTTCACGTATCTTGTTAGGTTTATTCCCAAATATTTAATTTTTTTGGTGTGATGGTAAATGGGATGGTTTTTAAAATTCTTCTTCTGCTTGACTTTTTGCGTAAAGGAAAGCTACTGACTTCTGTGTGTTGATTTTGCAACCAGCTACTGTACTGAACTGGTTTTTTGTTTCAAATCATTTTTCTGTGGATTTTTTGTGGGGATTCTCTGCATAGAGAATCATATAATCTGCATATAATGATAGCTTCGATTCTTCTTTCCCTATTTGTATCCCTTTTATGTCTTTCTCTTACCTTATTGCCCTAGCTAGAACTTCTAGTATAATGTTGAAAAGTAGGAGAGAGAGTGGGCATCCTTGCCTGGTTCTGGATCTCAATTGAAATGATTTTAGTTTTTCCCCATTTGGGATGATGTTTGCCATAGATGACTTTTATTATGTTGAGGTATGTTCCTTTTAAATTTTTCAAGAACTTTTATAAATAAATAATTTAAAAATTTATCTTACATTATTAAAATTTATTTAGTGAGCAGCTTCTGTTTAGTTGTAAGTTTTGTGAGGGTAAGGGCAAAATCTATCTAATTTACCACCAAGCAGTGTCTGGACAGATTGAGCACTTAATAAAATTTTTCACTGAATAAAGAAAGAAAAGTCGGCTGTAACATACATGTTGTAATATGAACCAGACTTCAACCTCTGAAGGATACAGAGAAAATGACCAGGTCAGGCGTCGGGAAGTGGTTCTTCCTAGATCCTGGATTGGTTGGTGCTGTAATGTCAGACTTCAGTTCCCAGAACTGCAAGCAATAAATGCTTATTTAAGAGCTACCTCATCTCAAGCATTTTGTATAGCAGCCTCCCAGCAGATACACGAAGATACACTCACCAATCCCAAAAGAGGGGTATATGGAGAAGCCCTGGGGCTGGTCTGAAGGCAGAAAGGAGAGAAAATGTCAGCGTGAACCTTTACTGTGGTTTCTGCACGGGGAAAATAGAGCAACAAGTGAGTAGCTCAAAATTGACTAGTTTGAATAATTTCAGGGCTCAAGCGCGGTGACTATCCTTATTGAGTAGCGCCTCATCTGGATGATTTGGGCAGAGATGCCAAGAAGGTAAACAGTAAGTTAGAGGCTTCAGTGGTGGATGCTGGGCTAGTTGGTCTGCCTTTCAAAGCTGTGCTCCCAGGCACTTATGACTTCTTCTAGGGGCTCACTTGGCCCCTAGGAGGGGCACTCCCTCCATGCCAACCAGTCCCCAGTCATCAGAGCATCATATCACATGGAAAATAAAACCCATGGTGAATTTACCCTTGTTGCTTTTAGCTACACCTTACGCCTCCTTCAGATTTCATACTAGATGTTAACTTCTAGTGTGGCTTCTAGTTAAGACAATGGTCAGGGATAGCATTTTCTTTTATTTCTTGCAAAGAATTCAGCACAAGGTGTCATTTTTTTCCTCATTCCATTCCCTGGAAAAGAGGAGACAATGATTTCATGCTGATATTTTATTTGGGAGGTATGATGTGGAGCAGAGAAAATGTGAAAGAGGCAAGATGGAGAGGGAGGCATCAAGCTGCTTTGCTGGCTACAGTTCTGGAGTTTCAAGAAGACACAGGCAGCTGCTCAACAGAAGCCCCCATTCAGTCCACAGGTGGTCAATCTGCATGGAGAGATACATGCCCTGTCACAGAAGGACAGGGTAGGTATCACCCTTCCTGTTCTCCTGTCCTGCTCAGAGCTCCTTCACACTGTGGGCTGCATTGCCTGACAACGTGGGAGCCAGATGTTAAGAACAGGACCAGTACTGTAGCCTTTTTAATCAAGTGTGGAAGAAGCAAAACACATCAGTTGCAGATACATGACTGCTTGGCATTGAAAGTCAGGATCTGACATTCCCAAGGTAGATGATTGATCAGCTCCCAGGAGATGTTGGAAGTGGAAGACCTGAAGATAAGTTTGACCTGGTATCTTTTCATCATCTCCTGCTAGTCCCTACTAGACTAGAAACACAGTCTGGCAGAGACCATGCTTGCTGATGTAATAATATTCTATCCCCAGGTTCAGTGTATTCCTTGGTACGAAGTGAGTGTTGACTTCTATGTTCACTGAAGTGCCACTCACAAAAGCCAATCTATGGAAACAACCTAAGTGCCCTACAACAGATGAGTGGATTAAGATGTGGTATATGGGCCGGGCATGGTGGTTCGTGCCTGTAAGCTTCAGCCTATGAATTGGCTGGGGCTAGGGATAGCTGGGCATGGTGGTGTGCGCCTGTAAATCCCAGCTACCTGGGAAGCTGAGGCAGGGGATTGCTTGACTCTGTGGTCCCTGGGCAACAGGAGCCTGTGGTTCCACAGGCAAAAATAGCGAGACCTAGTCTCAAAAAAAAAAAAAAAAAAAAAAAAAAAAAAAAAAAAAAAAAAAAAAAAAAAAAAAAAAAAAAAAAAAAAAAAAGATGTGGTATATGGTATATGGATTAAGATGTGATATATGCATGTATGTATATATATATTTATATACACACACACACCACACACATATACACATATACACATAATGGAATGTATTCAGTGATCAGAATAGGTGAAAAACTGTCATTTGGTCATTTGTAACAAAATGAATAGGTCAGGAGGGGATTCTGTTAGGCAAAATTAGCCAGAAGGAGAAATACAAATACTAGGTGGGTCTGCTCATATCTCATATGTGGAATATAGTAAACAAAAGAGGCAAAAGATCAAGACAAATCATAAAAATCTGGCAGAACTACCAGAAGGGTACCAGAGGCTACAAGAAAGGCAGGATCAAAGTGGGGAGGGGACTCAATGGACTATGGTGAATGATTTGGTGGTGAGCATGAAATGAAAGCATGCAATTGCAGAGGTGCGAACAGATATCCCTGAAACACATACAATGTTATAATCAATGTTACCTCAATAAATATGATTTTTTTTTTTTAAAGCAAAAATGGAGACTAGGTTCTGAACCAGTCTTGCGATATTATGTTCAAATGCTGCAGAGATTCCCCAACTTCCCAGAAGGGGTTGCCTCTGCCCTGTGTCCCACAAGTGCTCTCACTCATCTTTCTTCCCACAATATAGTCACAGTAAGGTTGTAAGGGTCCTGCACGTGCAGAGCATTTCATTTCCCTTCATCCTTATTTTCCCAGTTTTTAGCTCAGTGGCTTACCTATAATAGGTACTCAATATATTTTGAAACTCACACCTGATTGAATAAATGAATGCACTCTGAAGATGTGGATGATAGACTATCTGCAATTATTTTATTGTTGGACCCACTTGACTTGCAAATCACTTTCCTGTGCTGCTTGTTCAGAAATATAGGAAATGAAATCAAGATATCATGAACTGGAAATTGCCATTTCATTTATTCCTTAGTCACCTATGATATTAAGGATTTTCTTTTTTTGGCAATATGCTAGCTTAGATAACCTGAAAATTTCCTGCTTATCGAGTACCTGGAAGTAATGATCAAAATATTGCCATTTTTTAAAAAATATATAATTATGTTTTCAAGAAAGGAAGCTCCACAGATGCAAAAACAAATAGCTACCTTTGTTGTCCATGCACCCCCTATTTGCTAACTTTGCCTGCTTACAAAATGTATACATTAGGTTAGGACTTGGGATGCTTTCCTGGTCATATATAGACATGTACAAAGTAGCAAGAATATTTTCACCTTATACACATACTTCTAGTTGAGGTCTCACAAAGGAGCATTTTTACCTTCTAGCTTCTTCTCTTACGCTATATAAAAATGTCTTTATCACAGTCTATTCAGTGCTGCTACTCACAGTTTAGTTCTTTGTGTTGTTGATTTTACTGTTTAAAATGGCTCCAAATGTAGTGCTGTCTAGTTTCCTAGTGTGAGAAGCTTGTGATGAGTCTTATGAAGAAAATGCATGTGTTGAATAAACTTTGTTCAGGCATGTGTTATAGGACTGCTGGTTGTGAAGCTGATGTTAATGAGTCACCAGTAATGCTTAATAAAGAATCCTTAACCACACACACACAGAAGTCAGTTATCTTTTGATCATTTCATGGAATGTTATGACCAGAGGCTCAGAGGATCTACCTCTCTCTGGATTTTTCCTAGAGCAACAGTTCGATACTTGTTAGTTCAATATTTGCAGTGACTTTATAGAACATAACCACAGCAAATAATGAGATTCAACTGTATCTATTGGAAGTTTCAAGAGAGTAAAGGGTAGAGCTAGCATAGAAAGGAAATAGGTTGAGAATTTTCCAAATTTATTGATATATGTTCAGAATCATGAACTACAGTGAATCCCAAGCAGGAACAGGAAAAGTTAATCCATATGCTGACTCATCACAGAGAACCAACAAAATACCCAACATTAAAGTCGTAAAAACAGCCACAGAATAAAAGGTAGAGGGTATAAAAAAGTAAACACTATTAAGTTGATAGTCCAATTCTTAATAACAACATCAGAAGAAAGAACACATTGGAATATCATTTCAAATTACTAAGAAAAGAATTGTTACCCTAAAATATTTGTCAATAATCTCACTATAAACATTATTCAAGAGGTGGGAAAAATAAAGTTATTTTAGACAAACAAGGAATAAAGTAATTTTCCATGACTAGAACCTCACTGAAAGAATTATTAAGAATATGTTTCGGTGGCTTATGCCTGTAAGCTTCAGCCTATGAAGCGGCC